>KZ061814.1:98058-166281 GCA_002091835.1 Anopheles maculatus
AGAGCGTCGGGCCATCTTTTATTCATTCGCCGGAATATAAATGGTTCAATTTATGCAGCGTGCTCCACCATCCTTCGGCCCAGCTGTGCAAGCTTACGTGGTACGTGATCACCGGATGAATCGTGATCGTGGCACGACCGCCTTAGCCAGTAGGAGAACATTCAAATCATGATGCTTCCTTCTTTCGACTACACGAAAGCCACCATTGTTTTGGTGTGCATCCGTTGGCAAACTTTTGCGCTCGAACCGCCCGAAAAACCGACCTCACACCCTTCGTACTAGCGTCCATTAAAGAAAAAGCATACGGAAAACCCTCGTTACACATCAGCAGCGCCCTGATGCATGCAGCCCAACGTCGGGTATTTTGTGTTGCGCCAAACTTTTCACGGCACGGCACTAATTGCATTGCATTTCCCGTGGTCCATCCAAACTCGCCGTATGTGTTTATGGAGCTGGACAGATTCTAGGGGGCGTCGCAAAGTTAGCGATAGTGAAGCAAAATTATGATTTAACAACAGCCACCGACGAAACTAATAATGACATATTTGAGTGCTTTCTAAACAAGTGGCGTTTTGTTGTGTTTTTTGGGGGCGGGACAATTTTTGGTTTGCTTAATTTAATTTTAATTTTAATAGCGTTTCAATGCGGGGAATAAAGGTCAAATCATCTGTTTAAAACGCATGCAGTAAACAAAAACCAAACGGCTGTACATAATAGAGGCAAACCTTATAAATGATGTGTGTTTGTATGATATAAAATATATTTAATTGCATCGTAACATTAGTATTATTGGAAACTTGACATTGCATATAGAGGTTAAAACATTAAATGTTATCGTTACGTGTATGTGCGTTTTACTGTTCAACTTGTTACCTGTTTAACACATTTATCTCACACACATACCGATGCTACAGCAAAGCCAATAGAAATGTTGTGTTGTGCAACCGTTAAATGTTACCAAAATGTCCTGTTGTTTTGGTAATGCAGGGCTTTCTGTCTGTCTATTTCTGTTGTGTTTCTCTCTCCCTCTCGTTCTGTGCTTTATTTTCCTTTTTTTTCTCTCTCTCCCTCTCCGTTTCTTTCTGTTCTTCATTCTCTGTATCTGTCACTCTCTCTCTCTCTGTCAGTATCTTTGTTTAACTGTCGCTCCGTGTTTACTGTATCTGCGTGTACCGCGAGCAACCGAATTAGCGAAACCGTGTGCCGTGATGTTCAAAATTTGTTCCAGAATTTAATCCATAATTGGCAAATTATCCATACTAACATTACGTAATAACATAATAAAAGATCCCGTTCCAGGTAAAGTCGATGAAAAGGCGACGCAGCTGCACGCGATCGCATCGCTGAAGGTGCTGCTGGACGCCACCAAGCCGCAGCGCGGGGCCGCGACCTCGTCCGCGGCGAACCATGTTAAAATTAATCTAAAAGAAACCACCTTAGCTAGCGATCGTCCAAATGGAAATATAGATACAACAATTGATTCGGTAAGTGAGCACCTTTAGAGCATTGGCTTTTTTTTTGGGGGATTTTTACAGGAACTTTTAGCTAATAAGGCAAGCACGGCACTCATTTTTGTCAAACGGGAAATCTTGGAGAATATGGTGTAGAGCAGCAGGTTTACTGTTATCATCTCTTGGTTGGCTCTAAAATTGTATAGCCAAAGGACAAGTTCATTCCAACTCTCTTCCTATCTATCTAACGTCAGAGAGGTAGACCTACTCAAGACCCTGAGGTCGACCATCTTCTATAAGATTCTAACATACGCTGTTGACATAGACTTACCATAGCAGAAGCTTACCAAAGGATCGGACATGCAGCACAGCGCCTCGGTTCCGAGATCTGATACTCAAAATGATGCTTAAATGAAGAAATTTAAACTTATTTTTGGCGTCTAATGAATGAAAAGAATAAGACGAACTTTATAACTCCTTAGGGTGATCTTGTCATCGTGCAGATAAGATTCGCTAGACTTCATTGAGTTGGTCTTGTCATGAACATGTCAGACGACACAGCCTCCTTAAAGTCTATTAAGGCCAGCTACATGGATTTGACAGGACTGTTGAACTAACACCTGACACATGTATAGTTTATATCCACAGAAACGAAATATCCATGAAGAAGTAGTTCTTCGCATCAACCAAATTCTCCTGTATTACTAGCAGGGAGTCTAATCACGTTAAAACGATTCAGCCTGCAAATCTCACAATTTATAATCGATTAACAACCAATCAGCGCAATCTCATCTCGTCCTGGTGCGTGGGGATATCCATGTCCACAACTACCGACATCCCGGAACTCTCGTTCATTTCATGGGACATTTTATGCTCCCCTCTGCTCAATCCCATTTTCTAATTTTCCAACCATCCAAGCCTTTATGGATAGCCCGGTTTGCCTTCCAGGTAGCCACAAACAAAAGGCCATAATCCTGGTGCAACCCACCGAAGCAACCCCCCGGACCAGGTAGCAGGTTCAAGTTTCAACGACAAAACGTCAGCCGTGCTCGTGGGCTGTCAAAACACGTGGAGAAGAATGGCACGGAAAGCAAACGTTTCTGTGCTCTCGCTGTGTGTCTGTGTGGAACTCGATTAGTCCTGAGGCCAATTTCAATTTCAACCTGCTCTGCAACGAGAGAACATGCAACATTCCTGTTGTGACCACCGGTGTGCTTCCTGTAGAGTGTGCTGGTCAGTTTGCACATGCCAGACGGCAGCTCGAGCAGCCAGACCCGGAACCGAAACCGGAACGGGGTACGCTCAACATTCCGACATTCTATTTATAGTCACGGCACAAAACCGCAAAAACGGTGAAGACGACGGACGTACCGGCACAGTTTTGGGTTGGCTCGTTGCCCATCGGAATGAGCTGGTTTTGATTGACAACTATCTGACGACTCTCTGTGTGCCTCTGTGTGTAGCTCGTCTGCACAAACGGCGGAAAGAACCTTAAAACTCCGGACCCGGCATCTCTTGCGGGCCGGCCAACGGGGCAAAAGCAACTGTTGCCATCGTACCGTATACCAGGGCAGGCCTGACGACTCAGCCAGCCTTTTGCTGATGAATATTGCATGCAGCGTCGTTTTGAACGTGAAACGTGAGCACATGGAAATTGAAACCCATTTTTGCCATTTACCATTTTGCAGCGAGGCGGCATGGCCCGAGACGAGGCGGCTCTGTGGGGGGGGGGGACCGCTGGATGTATTTTATGCGCGAAAGATGGATAAACTGTGTCTAGTTTTGAATAAATGTTTGCACAAAGTGCCGGTTCGTTTCGATCGATTGGAAAACTTGCTACCGTGATCTGGTACGTGGTGGTGATGGTTGAAGTTCGCTTTTATCTCGGCTTCGATGATTATGGTGATGATATGGATAGTGCGCTCGGTATGCCTGGCGGGCCGATCGGGAATTCCAATACGGAGTACTGTGCAAACTAACAGCAGCAAAAAAGTTTGATTTTCAAAGGAATTTTTGGTATTGAAAATTAAATTCGATTTCAGTCGGAAGGCACCGGCAATGAATGCACCGTGTACTTAGAAGGGCAAGAAAATTGCATTATCTGTTATGCGCCACGGAAAGCCGTACACGTCAGCCTGCTGTCATATAAATGTCATTTTCAATTAACATCTTGGCAATATGAGACTTGCCATTCCAGTGGTGTTTTCTTTGTTGAAAGTAAGCATTGTTCTGTGCATACCGATGCATAAACTGGTCGGGTGCGCTTGACTGACAATTATACACTAAGAGTAAGTTGATGGACACCGCCTGTCAAGTTCATTTGGTCACTATTAGCCACACGAACAGTTTGTCTTGTTTCTGCCAGAGGGCGCACGGACGTATCAACTGCGAAGGAAACAGAAATTGTAAATGTTTTATTCTTATAGTAGATGTTAACCACCAGCCTTGCTTATACAAGATGTTGATGTTTGTTGCAAAAACGTTGAAGAAAATTTTTCTTACAAAGAGGATATGGGGCCCAATTTGGCGGCAAACTATGGTGCCAATCGAGTTTCTTTTAATTTGTTTTTATTTATCCCTCGGAATGGCAATTAAAAATGTTTTATTAGAATAAGTATTAGTTAAACCGATTATAATAACCTTTTGCTTTCAAGCATTCAAGCCGAAAGCTGTACTGATACAAAGCGCCTTAATGTATGCAAACATGTTTGTTAGGGTCATTTTTCGTGATCTATTGACTCTTACTTAGATATTCTCAAAGGTTCTTTTAGTTTCTAGCAGTTTCTTAACCTATTTTCTTCATTTTGCTCTTTATAAACTCTACAATCTCCTGAAGTCATGGCATGCCATTGGGATCTTTGATTTAATTTACTCGAAAAACATGCATGCTTTTGAAGCAACGGTTCAAGTGAGATTTGAACCAAAGTTCTACTCATAATATTTATAAAAATATATATAAAGAACTTCTTTACGGCATTTGCTCCCCGAAAAGCAAAAGCCTTGGTTTTGTTTTTGTATGTGCAACCCCTGAAAGTATGCAAATAATTGTTTTTTTTTTTAAATTTTATAGTCTTTAACATTTTGAAGGTGCAACGGTTCTTTTTCAAAAGCTCTCCTCCGATGAAAAGGTTTCTAAGCTTGCTATTTGTTGAATGGCTACTACTCTGCATACATTCAGGCGTTATAGCGTACAGCAGACAGTATTTTTTACCAGCAAAGTCTTACATTTTTCCCAAAAATTCTTTTATCACATCTAAAGCACTTACCACACTGCAAAAACTGCATTATTTACCGCTCCTTTCAACTTATGAAAGTATAATGCCCCGAGACTGTCATCATTCTTGTTGGCACTGACTTCTTTCGTGCAATTCAATCGAGAGAAAGAGGCTGCGGCCCGTCCCGTCCGTTCGTCCGTCAACAATTGGAAGATATTTACTTTCAAGTGCAGCGATGGAAAACAGGGGAATCGTTTCCGCAAATTGATTCGAGTCAACTTCACCCATTCGAACCTATGAGCATGAATCAACCGAGCTGCACATTGTTCGGTTTTGGCAAGTGGCCAACGACCAACCAAGTGGCACCAGGTTTGCAGCACCGGGTTTTGCAAATACTTTCCAACGAAATGGGAGTCTTCGGTTGGCCAAACCATTTGTCTAGAGTAAACACACTGAGCAAGAAACTTCCATCCTTTCTTCTTGCCCGTGTTTGTACGTGTTTGTTATGGAGCTCGGGTATCATCTTCAGTCGACTGTACCAATCCCTAACGGCCATAATTTTTTCGGGACAAACGAGGGATTTAAAGAAACGTTTCGCTTTCTTTACCCATCGTTCCATCATCATATGTACGTGCCCGATTTGTGTAAGTCACATTCAGTAATCCAGTGTCGAGAAAATTTTTGCTAATCGAGTGTCGGATGTCCCCACGAAAGCTCCTGGCTACGAAAACCTCCATTCACTTCGTTCGGTTAGATGAGATTTGACAGTGGAGATATGCAAATTCGATTCTTTCGGGCTGTCTTTCGGTTGGAATGCGGTCCAACGCGACCGTTTCGATACAACTCGAAAGCACGCCAGTTGGAGCGACCTGCCTGAAGTTTTGCAGGACGGAGTGTTCAATTGAACGGCTTTCGCTTGCGTATCTAGATGCAGCTTCATGTTTGGATGATTATTGATATGATTTTCTCATCATAGTGCTCGTTTGCAGACCCTCTCGCACCGATGTCTTCCATCGTTGGTGCTTGCCTTTTTGCTATCTGATTTTACTTCCCTTTTTTTGGTTCTGTTGGAAGGAACAACACTCAGCCCGCAATTTAACTAACCTTAAACAGTGAGTCAGCACAAAGAAGGGTAGCGATACTCTCCAAAGCACCACATACGCACCGGTTCTTCTTATCGAGCACAAAAACAATACCGATCGTAAACGAACGTTACGAAACGGTTGACGAACCGGGCTGATGTCCCGGTCCTTGTACATAGGGACCCTCGAAAAAGCCTCCGGAAACTCGATCTGTTCGCCTATCTATCGGGTCGATTTGTGAAACAAATGTAATGCGCTTTCGAAATGGGCGTAAGAAAAACCGACAACCACACCACACACAAAAACACACACAGTACGCTTGGAAAGATCCATTCCGTGTGATAGTGCGTACGATAAGCGAGAGAAAAGGGAAAAGAGACTAAGAACAAATGCCTGGTAGACAAGAAATGGGTGAAACCTAACGCTACATACCCATCGATCCTGTAACGGACGGTGCGGTCGCTTTTGACAAGTTCATTTACAGTAAGCGATTTTGTGTGATGGCTGGAAGATTTTCGAAAAACACTTCTGGACCGTTCCCAGAGCATCGTGTGTCGATAATTGATGGTGATTTGTCGGGGGAGGTTTTTGATGTGGGCAAACATGAAGAAATTGGTAATTATAGACGAGCGCGCCTGCCAGGATTAAACTTATCCCGCTTTAGTAATCGAAACCCGAACGCACTTTCCATGTGTTTGAAGGTAAATGAACCCTGTCGGTTGTATAATAATCACTAGCAAGCGAAAATAGCCTTACGAAGGAGTTGCCGCCGAGTGAGCTACTATTTTCATCCCTTGGGAAGCTTTCAAGGGTGAACTGTTGGAGGATAAGAAGCGTAATAAAAAATCACGTGAGCATGAAATAAATCTATTAACCCATTTTCTGGCCCCGGGAAAATGGGGCCATTCAACCATGGAGCTTGCCGTGCTTGCCAGCCAGTCAGTCGTGACGTGAGCAAAGGACATAAACTTACTCAATTAGCTCTTTAATATGGCGAAACATTTCCAATCTAAGGATAACAATTTGTTTTTGATAAGCAAATTTCTTCCCTTCAAACATCTATGTACCAAAAAAAACCTCCCTTGAACTTTCCGATTAATGTGGCTTCTTGCTCTCCCGAGCAGTAGTGGTTGGGAGACACGCCGTATAGTTCCAGGAAAAAAAAGGGCCGGGAAAAAAGGTCACCCGAACGAACTTTTTTCAAGGGCAAAGCTTCCCTGTTCCACCAAACCGTTCGCGACCAAGAAGAAGCTTTCGAGCTTTAATCTCCTTCTCCCGGCGGTGCTTATTGCGTGCCGCTGTCAAAGTGACACACAACTGTCCTTTCCCGGGTTGCGATGGTAACGCGCAGTGTGCTGTGTCTGTGTGAGTTGTTTTTTTGCTGTTTCTCCTGCGTATGATAGGATGTATTTTTAAACTGCGAGCTTTCAGGGTACCGCGTCTTGATGGTAGGAATGTTTGTAAGTGTTGAGCTCGAAAGTCACCATTAAGAATGGCTTTAGAAGGTTAATAGATAAAGATGGGGATTGACCTACCATTAGTGAATGCTCGGCAAGCCTTATTTATAGGCAAGGCTATCCAAGAAAGGCATTTAAAATTTTCTTTTCTCAATATATCTCCTTTTAATCTATCCTAACATTGAACTTGGCTCTCGTTTGCAGGGTAACGAATTAGAGGAGGAACCACCAGAAGCACTGAGCATGTCGTGGCCAAAGGGTGCTAGGAAACGAATAACCTACCTACTAGTAGCTCCAATTATCTTTCCCCTGTACCTAACGCTTCCCGACACCAGAACACCGAGGGGCAAGAAGTTCTTCCCCGTCACATTCATCGGTTCGATCGTGTGGATAGCCGCCTACTCGTATCTGATGGTGTGGTGGGCCACCGTCGTCGGCGATACCTCGAAAATACCGGCCGAGGTAAGCTGGGTATCCTGGTCACGGCACCAGACCATATTGTAGCCAGTGTAGCTAACGTACACCCTCTTTCTTTCTCTCGCTCTCTGTCTACAGGTAATGGGACTGACATTTTTAGCAGCAGGTACCTCAATTCCTGATCTGATCACATCTGTGATTGTGGCCCGTAAAGGCTTCGGCGATATGGCGGTGTCCAGTTCCGTCGGTAGTAACATCTTCGATGTAACAGTCGGGTAAGTACCAACAGCAGACATCAGACTGTGGTGGTTGTGTGGACTAAATGGAGCTTTTCCTTCCAATTGCAGCCTTCCAATTCCGTGGCTCATGTACGGAATCATCTACGGCCAGCCGGTGGAGGTGAACTCCGTCGGTATGGTGTGTTCGATCACGATCCTGTTCTTAATGTTACTGTTCGTCGTCATGTCGATAGCTTGCTTCCGCTGGCGAATGAACAAAGGCCTGGGCTTCACCATGTTTTTGCTGTACTTCGCGTTCGTTGCCGTGTCGCTTATGTTCGAGTACGACGTGCTAATATGTCCGTTCTAAGACCGATCGCGGAAACTACTCGCTAACAAAACAAAACAAAAACAAAAAAACCTGCGCAAACTTATACGCAAGCTCGTAAAAGCAATCGTTACAATACAATACGCTGATGGTGGTGCATGGGACAATCCGATCCACTCACACACACACACACACACGAACAGACACAAACATCCATTATTTCTCATACAAACACAAACACACGCGCACGTGGTGATGGAGTAGTCCGACAGGTTGCCCGCATCGCTTCAAACTTCCGCTCTGTATGCGCATGAGAACGAACGAGTGTTAGGTATCCCTTAGTAGAAGGTAAGAATCGTAAGCCCGGTTTAGAAACGTCATACAATGGCACCAGTGGTAAGTGATTGTTACAAAAGTATGAGAGAAAGGAAGCAAGAGTTTGACACAAGCCGAGAAATTCAGAAGAGACACAGAAAGAAAGGGAGAACGAGAAAGTGTTTAAAGCTACAGTGATACAGCATGACAAAACAAAAGGCTTAGGTGTGTAAGTAACCAAAACCAAAACCAATCTTTTTAATCTCTAACCCGCAAAAGCAAGGGGTCATTGGGTTATGGAAAGCAAAACAAAACGAACAAATAAAAAAAAAACATCAAAACACAACTAGATAAAACCGAAGAAATGCGTAATGAAATGAGTAGACGAAAGGTAGACAACTAAGGCATGACCACTAAGTAGTGCGTTTTTGGAACAGTCGGGCAGTGTATGGAACATGCGACTCATAAACGAACAAAACATCTAAACCAAATCTATAAAGCAAAACATCTTTCATTTAAGACTTTTAACTCCTGTTCTATATTCGCATCTATAGTATTGAATCTATAAGAATCAAAAGCAAACAACGTATAGGAGAGAACATGAAACACAGCAAACACACACACACATACAGACAAACATTACTAGAGAAACAACACGCAAACATTTTAAATTATAACCAAACAATCGCAAAAAAAACAAACGCAACTCTAAACAAAATGGGTAACAAATGATATAAAATCCCTGTATTTCAAATGAAATTAAACTAAAGCGCAAAGAAGAAAAAACACAAATGCATAACCAACACAGAAAACAAACAAAACAACTAGATAATGGATGGCCGCGGTAGATTACGAAGCGAAACAATTGTCAAACAACCAACACAAAACAAAAAAAAGACGAAACAAAAAACCTTGAAATTTACCAAATGGAAACCATATTTACCACTAAAAAAAAACAACCAAACGGAGCTAACTTCTTCGATTCTCTCTGTAGGTTCACTTTCTACGGTTTAGCAAAAGGATAGCAACAGCAAACCGAACGCATCTCTAGATTTTAATCCACGTTTAAATGATCAATTTCTTAAAAACAAAACTCATGTCTCATAAGTCATCATTACGAAGAAAGATCTAAAACCAACAAACGAAAGGAAATCACACCTAGAGCTATACTAAGGCGGAAGAAGTTAAGCGAAATGGCCCAAATTCATCACTAACCCCCTTAACGCACGTTACGCAACTCACAATTCACAGGAAAGTCACGAAATTCTGGGACTCCCGGGCGTCCCGACGGTGTACGATCGCGCATCGAACGCAACACACATTTATACTACGAATATTGAGAGTTTAACGAGAGGTCCCCGGCTAAGCCATTGAGAGCATTGTTATTTCCTACATTAGACCTATGAATCTACTACCTTCCTTACTACTACTATTTACTACTACTACTACTACTACTACCACTACTATTACCACTATTCTAAGTATCACAGCCCCTTTTTGCGCGCGCACCCTTCTTCTCTCACTATCGTAGCCGCGAGTAGAAAAATGCGAAACTCACACACGCACACAGACAGACAGATAAACAACACAATCTCGTTTGCCCCTTCTTCGGCATTAGCTTTGTGTTTTTGTGTAGGAAAGGTCCCCCCAATAATATACCGACACCACTTCTTTCGCGCTGCGAACCAAACTAGAGGCGCTTTAGATTTACATCCACATACACTAACACACACTAAGCGAGTATACTAAATCCAATAGAATTACAATCAAAACCCCAATCTTAACGGCGTTCGTCAGGGAACAGACGAAAACTCGGACGATCGAGGAATAGAAAATTCATCCATGTTTTACTAGGCGCTACTACCATGTTTTACTAGGATCATTACTACCGGTTTAATGCAAATGCAAATTTTTCACGTGTCTAGAACATCGATCTTTAAGAATTCTTCACATTCACTAAGTCGTGCGGTGCCATCTTTTGAGCGAAGTGACAGCTGTCAGAACTGGCATTAGGGGATCAGACTTTGGGAGAAAGTTGTTTATATGCCGTAGTGCATTACTTAAGACTTGTAAAACGCGTGTAGGGCTGTTGATCGTTACAAAACCTTTAACATTCGGCATCATCGAGTGGATTCCATGCATCAGACGCTAGCAGAGGCAGAAGCTATCGGTATCGGATCATCGAACAGAAACCCAACAGCAAAGCAGAGGATCATCATCCGGCAGACTGCTGACACTGCTCCAAACCGTGGTAAAAAAAAGGTAAACCGATCGGTAAACGATCGCTTTGCACTGTGTGTGTGTGTGTGTTTGAGTTTGGTTTTGAAGAGCACATGTATTGTACTGTGTCCCTGTGTGCTAGACATTGTGGTGAAAGTTTTCCACTTTGTGGTGGAATGGATTTCTAACTGATTTTGACAGGTGTTTGTGATTTTGACAGATGCTACTATACCCCTTCCTTCTCTAAGCAAGTGGCGCCTTTTTGCAAAACTTTTTCAAAGACACTCTACTCCTATAGAATTCGATTGCAGACTCCTTGCAGTTGCAGACTACGCGCCAAGTGGTACGTCATAAAACCATCCCTTCCTAAACAAAAACGACACAACCCGGTTTACAAAAACGAAACGAGATAAACACCGACAAGCTTACTGGGAAGCCAACGTTAAGCTTATAGCTTAAACTTAACCCATTCATCATCCAAACCAACTGCGGCAGTATACTGCTCCTTCGTGAAGCTTTTTTGGAGCGCAGCAGAAGCATCAGAAGCAGCATCAGCAAACCCCAATAGATTAATAGACAAACGCAAACGGAAACAAGAAAATATATTCCCCCCACTCCCACGAAACCGATCACCGAGGGGCCGCCGATGAGTAGCCGCCTCAACCCCCACAAGGGATCGGGCAAAAACATACTAAATAATATTAAACAAACAAACAAGAAAAAAAAACAAAAGAAAAAACAAAGATAATAAAATGAAATGTTAACAAATTTTTGAAAGGTTTTCTTGTTTTATTTTGTATTATTAAAGAAGCAGAACAAGGAGCAAGAAAACAAGTGGAAGTAGCAAGAGAGAGACAGAGAGAGAGCGTGAAAGAGAAAAGTCGGTGAAGGAGGTACACTGCGTAGTAAATAAAAATTATTAAGCAAATCATGCAGCTAAATATGGTGCAAATAGGAGAGTAGGAGATCCACGAGCAAGGAACGAACGAATATTTCAAAAGTGTCAGACAGTTTGCGTGACGCGTGTGACGTGCAATAATTGTCAATGTCCAGTTATAGACAAATCATGCCACCCAAGCAAGACGCACGCCCCAAACACTAACATCGAATTACGATTACGGTTCGTTCAGGATCGCTGTCAAACAGTTTAGCAGGACATTGCGGTAAAACGACCGCAGAGCGAATAGGAGAAGCATATTAGTCGAAGCAAGAGCATAGAAGCATTGGCAAAAAAAGGCAACTTCAACAGTTCGAGAACTGTCTTCGTTTTCCGCGCAAACTAACCCACTATCCCCTGGTCGCCGGTTCCTTACTTAGACTTGCGTTTCGACACACAAAACGGTCAATTGCTAGGCTATTTCAACGTTATTGGTGCAACCCAGTTTCTGCATCTTTCCAACGGCTCCATTAGTTATGCGTTATTGTGTTGCTTGACCGCCAAACTGTAAGAGGTCTTAAATAGTTTGAAAAGAAAGTCTTAAAGAAAGGGGAAGAGGAAAAACAAAAATCACCAAACCAAAAAAAAAAAAAATCACAAAAAAGAAATCGTACATATCTGTTGAGACGTGTATGCTGTTGTTGTTAATGTTACGTTTTTGTTTTTCAGCATTCCACACGTCTTCAATACGAGCACGTATGGGCGGTAGAGAGGGAGAGAGAGAAAAAGAAAACACACACAAAATTCGAAGCAATGGCCTTGGTGCGCTTTCATGGGTTCAGGGTTCAGGGACAGGAAGGAACAATAATGGTTCACCATTTTATCATTCTGCAGTTGAATTACGTTAAAAGTGCTCTCTTCTACGCTACTCTTGCAGTTATTGTTCTTCTAGAAAAGCGCTGTTGAAAAGATTAAACAAAGCAAAGCTACAAAGGGGTTAGGGAAAGGGACAACACTTTCAGCCAGAATGGTATGAACAGGAATAACACGAAATAAACTAGACAGCAAAGTCTAATGCAAAACAAAACAAAAACTGACAGCAGCGCAGTGCGAAACGAGCAAACAACATAAGGTAGAAAGATAAGACAAAAAACAAACAAACGCAAACAAAGCAAAAACCAATTGTTATTCACGTTACACAATTTGCTAATTATTAGTAGGCATTGATATGGTTACAAAACTGTAAATATTGCACAATTGCGCAGCAAAACAAAAAAGATAAACAAACCAATAAGACAGATGCTAAGCGTAGGGTGCGTAAGAGTATAGTATATAAGTATGATAAAAACCAAAATACATGTTAGCAAAACCGGAATGGCAAAGGCGAAATGAAACGGAACGGAACGCGCTGCAGAAAATGGGAGACAAAACGCGATGGCGTCCACAGCAGAGGCAAGCAAAAGCCGAGAGAAATAAAATGGTGGCCACAGATACCACACAACGACTTCCGAACAGCAAGCATTTGTGCTGATGAAGTGCGCGAGTGGTGTTGATTTTTACCCGTCCAAAATACAGCAACAAGAAGAAAACAAAACAAAAAACCGATGATGTTAGACGGTGGAGATGTTTTTGAAGCCAAACAAAAATTTGAGATGTACGTAGGTATGGTGTGCACATTGTACGTGAGTGCGAAACAAAGCACACTTTAGGATCCAGGGTTTGATGGATCTGCTTAGCGTGTTTTTTCGAATAGACGAAGCCATCAAACATCCAAATCAGATGTACTCTTGTTTACCTTCTCGGGTCGTACTTCTTATCATGACCTATTCAGATGTCTGTAATGAGAACTAAAAGCTTGTCCTGATCTTCAACTAAAGCTATTTTCAATGCTCCGAAACGTGTACCGTTTTCCTAAGATAAATTCCAAACTATGAGGAGATAACCTCACAACCACACATGCTCACTTCAAGAAGACAGAAGAACCATTCGCCCCAAATACAAAACTGTGCTCTTAAATGTCCTATCTCTCCCAGCTAAAGCGTTCCGATCCCAAGGCTTGATGACTCGTGATAGGGAAGGTTCACCGTTCTTCCTTGGAGGTGGCCTGACGAGGTTTTTGGACTGCTAATGGAATATATAAATATATACATAAATACGCAAACAATGAGAAAGAGAGAGAGAAAGAGAAAAAAACGTAGTCAATTTGTATCATACTTTCGTTTCATGGGCGCGCGAACGTTTCCCAATTCCGCGCTGCTTTTCGGTGGTTCTAGGTTTTCCAACGAGTTTTCCGCATATTTCCGCAACAACAAAAAACCATTGTGCAAAAATAAAAACGTTAAATATACATAAATATACATGGCAAGGAACACGGTAGAAGCGGCCGGATGGATGCAGACATAGAACGCAACAAAGCGTAGCAGAATATTTCCTTGCCTATACCTACCTTAAATACTCTCTCCTGATACACAAGTGTGCTCTTGTTTGCATTAGAAAATACATAATGGAAGAAGAAGTTAAGGAAAAAAAAACTGAAAGAGAAAAAGTCAAAAGAAAGGCATGCAAAACCAGCTAAGAGCAGTTACATTATACAAACAAAAAAGAAAACAAAACCATTGCCAGATATAAGAAGAAATACTTAGGCGGCGTGCTAAGCGTATTGGGTTGGCTTTTTCATTCGTTTTTTCAATTACCTATCAAGTGCAAAGAATCCCATGCGTAAACATAAATAACAAAACTCACACAACAAACAAACAAACAAAAACACCTATGCGTTGCAGTTAGACGAGTGTAGTATAATGCAAAGTAACGTTAAACAAACAGAACAAAGAAAACGGTGAGGGGAAAAACAAAAGAGGAAAAACAAAACACATTATAAAATGATATACGCTTGAAGAATGGGCAGTAAAGTCCGGTTGCGGTTGAGGTTCATTCGAAAACCAAACAAACAAATAACGAAACAAACAAAAAAAAAGGGACAAAAAAGAATGCATAACAAACAGAAGAAAAAACGAGCGAATGTGGGAAGCGAACAAATAAAAAACCAACAACAAAACATATAACATCACGTAGCAAGTAAGCAACATTGATAAATGTTAGTCCTATGGGGTAAGCAAACGAGAAGCGGGGGAAAAAGAAGAAGAAAATAATGAAAGCAGCACAAACAACACATTGGAACGGATGTAAAGCTCACTCAGCTACCAATTGTTGCGTGTTGTTTCTTACTGCTTTGTTACACAAACACATGCGAGCTGCCAGGTTTACTTTATCGCTGTCGAAAACCAGAAGTGGGAAACAAAAAAAAAACAAAATCGAAAACACGAACATACAAATGTTGTGTTCCCGTGTTCCTGTGTTCCGTTGTGTGGGAAGACATTTGAGCAAAACCGACCGAATGTGTTGACCGAATTATTGACAACTCGCCGTATCCTGTATCTTTAACAAAGTCACCCTTTTTGCACTACCCCGGATTTCTTGGGCGCCGTTAGCCGTTGAACTGCGGCGGAAGTGTGGTACATCTAGTTTGCTGCCATTTATTCTATTGCCGAATTGTATTGTTCGTTGATCTGTTGAGCGTGCTATAAAAGCAGGGGGTGTGGGGAAAAACTTAAGGGACTGGATACGTTGGCGACGACGATGTTTGTTTGATTGTTTACATTGTTCGTGCATTGTGTCGAGGGTCGTACGTTCGTTACAATTGTGCAAAACCACTACCATTAAAAGCCCGCTTAACGTTAAGGTATTGGAAGCTAAGCTAAGTAAATAGAGAACACAAACATGTAAACCAACACACACAAAAAAAAAACCTTAACAGGAGACACAGCGCTGGAAAAGAATGCAAAAGACAGAGAGAAAGGAACAGGAGAGAGATTAAAAGAGATGTAAAGAGAGTGGTAAAACCAGAGTGGGTAAAAGGGAAGAAACGATAAAGTAGTGTCACGCGAACGGGAAACATTGTTGCATTGGTTTTTGGTAGTTTTTTAAGCGTAACAGACAAGAAGACAGATTGTAAAACAGAAAACCTCGTCACCAGTTTCAGATGTGATAGTTTTGGTTCTTGATCGATGCTGTAGCAGGTGTAGCAGGACCTCTGCCAACTTGGATGGATGGAGAAGGTCGCCTAAACCCGTAATATCTAAGTGTTGTTGTTAATTCTTTTCTCGGTTGCGAACATTTCCTTCACAGATTGTGTTTATCGGTGATGTTTCGGTTTAGTCTGCACAGTTTAACAGTGAACTCCGATGTCCAATTGGATATGGCAGCCATGGTAGTTCACGGATGGCAAGGCTCTCTCTCTCTCTCTCTCTGGACAGTTCTCGTTACTGCAATGCCTCACAGAGAGAAGGACAAACAGCAAAATCGTTGCATTGAGCATTACTTGTTACATACGTTCATTTTTGTACCATTAAATGTATCATTGTATAGATCAATCGCTTCGCCCATAAAGGAAAAACGATGGCAAGAGGAGTGACTCCTGTCACTCAGAAAGTCCAATCGTTTTGACGATAAGCTGAAGAAGTCGCGATTGTTCGAGATCCGGTTTTTATCACGCCACCAAGCAAGCACCAGACCACAGCGCGCTGGACACTTGTTTGGGGAACTGACTAAACTCAACACACGCGTATTGTTACACTAATGGAGAACCTGAGTAGGGAAGTTATCGAGAATCGAGGAAGGGGCTTAACGGAAAAGAGGCATAAACAAGAGCGTCCGGTGTCGGAAGGGGACGGACGTACGAAGCGAAGAAGTATAAACACCGACGCGACAGCAAACATGAGATAAAGACATACTAAAACAAACAACCAAACGCTTTTAGACTTCCAAGTTTACCATGAACGCATGTTCTTCAAACATTAACACATTAAAAAAAAACAACAACAAGGAAACACACACATTCAAATGCAAAATTAAAATAAAGCTGCTAAGACCCATACCTTTAGATAAGTTGTTCATTGCCGGTTCCAATATGGCCGACGGGAAGGTGAAGCTAGTAGTACCATTAGTCGTTTCGGGTCAGTTGGTCGAAACAACCCAATTCAAAGGACTACCCTAACGGGGCAGCAGCAAGTATGTGCGTGTGTGTGTGTGTGGCCTGAAGCTAAGCTAAGATGTTGAATCTCTCTGATTTGTAGATATTGGTAGAGACACAAGAGCAAAGCCTGAGTTTGTTGGTGAGAGCGAACGCCAAAACGCTTAATGACTCCGTTTGTGTTGCATTTTTTGCGCTCGTTTCATTGTTTTGCAGTTTATTAAAGCGTTTCCCTTTACTTTCCCACCGCTTAATGCCATTCCATCATGCTCAGTTACGTTTCCCAAAACAAAGCAATAAGTAAAGTATAACAGATAGTTAATAAATAGTGAAACACAGTGCAGGACAGCAAATGGAAGAACGAAAAAAGGAACAGACAAACTAATCTAACGCTCTTAATAATAAAACAAAACCGTAGCAATTCCATTTTTTAACATATAAAACAAAACTCATGTAGCAAAACATACACAAAATGCATATAGACAAAGCAAGTAATGGCGTAGGGATAAGGTTTGACGTAATTTAATCGTAAAAAAAAGATTGCCTCTCTAGCGCAGAGTTCATGAACAATGGATGGCTTACACTCAATAAGTTTTTAGAAAGATTTTTGTCTTCTATTTCCAAAATATTGGTTCACTATCCGGTTTATTTCATCAAGTTTACGGGATAAAATTTTCGAATTCAACTTTTGACTTCTTTCTTCGTTACAAAGTTCACTATTAAAACACTTTCGTACAATTTGTTAAACAGTTTATTATCAACGGTGCAAAACCGAGACAAAAAATGCAAAACGAACGGAGCTAGGGTACACTTTTGTGCTCCATTCGCCACAAAGAGAGAAGCAATTGCTGCGGAAAAGAATTAAAAAACAAACAACACACACACACACACTCAAAATAATGCTGAGCATGAGCAAAACCAATTGAAAGTTGTAGTAAAAACATTTGAGCTGTATGTATAAATTTTTAAAATACACAATACAAAATCTAAACTAGGATCGCGATCACGTTTTTGCGTAGCTACCAAACAAAGGGCCATGGGTTGGAAAGTAGTAAAACGAACGGCAAAAGACACCGAAAGCTACCACTGAAAGGACATTAAAACACACAAAAACACACACACCCACATACAATGGCACACGACGATAAGAAAATAAACGCAGCGGTCGGGAGGGTACAGCAAACAAGTTAAGTATCGAAAGTGAAGATAGCAGAGTTATATACTGAAGTAATTAATTGTTGACAAATGGGATCTTCAGGCGTAGTATGTTGCGTTTGCTGTCGCGTTTTTAAAAATAATTAAAAAAAAGAAAGAGAAAAGAAACACCCCCCAAAAAAACACAAAGAGACAGAACAGAAAAAAAATCTGAATAAACAAAAAAGCAAACAAAAACAAAAAAATCAATGAAATAATGCGACATAAATAACAATGAAAGACAAGAAAAAAAAACAACTTTTTTGTTAACTATTATACATATATAGATTTGATTTTATATATATACCTATATATCATTCTCATTACAAAGCATATATAGAATAAAAATAAACTGATTCTAAAGGAAATTTGGAGCGATTCTTCATTTGTTTTTACACGTTTTCGGGAAAGAATCGGTTGCCTATAAAATGTCGTATAAAAACGGTGATTTTAAAAACTGTGCCTTTCCCACTGTGAGATGCGTTGCAACGTATTTTCGCCAGATGGCGCGCCACGTTCTATTGTCATAATATTTCAGTTAAATTGTAAACAAACGCTTTTCAGCAGCATTAAATCCTACATCGGTTTCGATATGCAAGACAAAGAGGTAATAAAACGCTTTAATTATGCTGCAAATATGATTTCATCTTAAAAGATTTCGTTTCTTTTAGGCCAATTATTCTCCTCCCGCAAAAATGAGCAAATTTCGACCGAAAATAACTCCAAAAATGTGGAAGCGTGAGGAAGTGCTGCTGTTGCTCGATATCTACGAAGCAACGTTTCTTCAATCAATCAATGAAACTGATGACGAGCTGTGGAACATCGTATCGGAAAAGCTGTGCGAACATGACGTACAAGCATCACCGGCCCACTGTAAAAGCAAGTGGAGCTTACTGCACAAGGCATACGTAGCCAATCCCGGCAGTCAGGGTGCTTTCTTTCGGAAAGTTAAACAAATTGTAGAAGCCTCAGCTTCAAAAATGGAACAGTTTGTGCAGGTGGAAGAAACAGAAGTGATAAAGGAAGAGAGACTTGAATCATTTATCGAAGAGGAAATTGTCATCGAAGAGCCACAAATACGTTCCGAATCGTTTACCATCGAACGAGTTACGGAATCACCGGTGATCGGTGAAGCTGATGGGTTTAATACATTGATCGAGCGGATATTTTCCAAGATAGATACGCTTACTGAGACCCAGCACCGACAAAATGCACGATTAGAGGAGATTTATGAAATGCAAAGTGCGAATCGTCATCTTTTATTGGAAATAAAGAACCATTTAAACATAGGTTAAAATAATACGTTGTGAACGTCACGCTAAACGTTAACATCACATCTGCTCGTACGGTTCATTCTTGAAGTAAAGTGTGTTCCCATCTGTCTGATAAATGATCTCCGTATTGCCGATGACGGTCGGAAGGACTTGAGCCGTTAAAGCATCTGACGCACCAAAGGAACGAACAAGTAGGGAGGGGGTTAGAAACCATTCATCAATTGATAGTTTCGAAAAATCCTAATAAAACTTACCGGTTGCTTGTCGACTCGATTCTCCCATTTGTGACGGATCGTGTACTTCGTCCGAAAAGCGACGCTCGGACAGCATGTTCTAGAAAGAGACGCCGGTGTAGCAAATGAATGTGAGTCACTCCTGATACGGTCACACGTATTCACGTCATCCAAGATACTTACATCCTTATACTTGCTCAGGTAAAGCTTCAGCGGTTCGATGTAGTTCTCGAAACCGAGCGCATACATGGCACAAAGAATGTCCTCCCCGTTGATGGTCTTCCGTTTCTCCATGTGGCACCGATCGCTCGCCTCGGATGTGATGAACGATATAAACTCGGACACACACTCCTGGATGCATTCGCGAGCTTCTTTTGCAATTTTCCCATTGGATGGTACGGATTTCTTCATGATCTTGGTAATGTTCGCAATGGGAAGAAACCGGTCCTGTTCGCGCAGCGGTGCGCAAACCTTGAACACTTGCTCAGCACCCGAATCCTCCGAATGACCAGGATCTGCAAGAAAGAACAAAGAACGGAAAGGATTATTACATTAACAGACCGAAAACTACCTAAACAGTGAAAAACTTACCCATTTCTTCTTGCATTGTGGCGAACAATATACTGGAACACAGAACGAAACAAAATGGACTCCAGAGTAATAAAACTTTTTCGAGAAATGTTTATGAACCTGTTTGAGGCAGCGCGAATCACAACAAAACTGCAATCACAAAAGGAAATGTCAGCAAAAACGATAAAAACGGTATCGTTTGTTTGAATTCTTCGCGGTTTTTTTACAAGAGCATAAATTTCATTTTAAATCAATTTTTCTTGTTCCCAATAGTTTTTTGATATTTTTTTTTCTTTTGAAATTCCATTTTAACATAATTTCCTTTTTTCCAGTTTCTTCAAGTTTGCTCGGGAATTCCACGCAATTCCAATTTCCTTTTCTCGCAAGTGCTGAACCGCCATAAACGTCCCGTATGAACGAGAACGAATCGCACCAACACACACAAAACCCGACCGTATGACAGCAGCTCCTTGTGCAAAACAAGAGCAAAAGAACGAGGAAACGCAAAACCGATAGAAAAACCCGCGTGGAATGGCGTCCGTCGAAACGAAACCAAAATCCGTTGAACAGGAAGCGGAAAATGTCGACGATAAAGAGGACGTTGACGAGGAAGTAGCGGACGAGAATGTGCCCGCCGGAAAGAAGAAGAAAAAGCGCTCGAAAAAACCGAAGAAATCAGGTAAGCGGCATGCATGAAAATGGCCAAGTGTTTGCGGTGTTCGGAAGGATGTGTGGGGAGGGCTGGTACGGTTGCGAAAGTATGATTCACTTTTGCTTTCAACATTTGCAAAATGATACAAACAAAACAAATTTCATGCAACACCAGGCAGTGATCGTTGCTGTGTTTGCTCAAAGTTTGAGGTTAGGTGTGCATCGATTTGTTTTTGTCACAAAGGAAGTCAGATGCACCGCGGAACACACACACACCGGTTTACAAACAGTCTTTTTGCTATTGCAGCTGCCGATCTTGCCGATGATGATGCGTTGCGCGAAGCACTAGCCGAACGGCAAGCCGAGGACAGGAAGAAGGTAGCAGCGGCCGAGAAAGCTGCCAAGGAACAAGCCAAGAAAAACCAGAAAGCGGCTGAGGCAGCTGCTAAAGCTCAAGCAAACGAAGAAGGTGGTGAGGAGGAGGAGGAAGGCGACGAGGAGGAAGATGGTGCAGCCGGTGCCGATGGCAAGAAAAAGCGAAAGAAGCGAAACAAGAAGAAGCCGGCGGCAAATGTGCTCGTTGCTCCTTCGGTTCCGATCTCGGAACAGTTTGCCGATGGAAAGTTCCCCGAGGGACAGATCATGCAGTATCCGGACTCAACTACGGCCAAGGATCGATTCACGAACGAAGAGAAGCGAGCGCTCGATCGGATGCATTTGGACATTTACAACGAGCTGCGGCAGGCCGCCGAAGCACACAGACAAACGCGTCAGTACATACAGAAGTGGGTTAAGCCGGGCATGACGATGATCGAGATCTGCGAGGAGCTGGAAAATACGGCCCGTCGTTTGATTGGAGAAAATGGGCTCGAGGCCGGGCTTGCTTTCCCGACCGGCTGTTCGAGGAACCATTGTGCGGCTCACTACACGCCGAATGCCGGCGATCCGACGGTGCTGCTGTACGATGATGTGACGAAGATCGATTTCGGAACGCACATCAAGGGACGCATCATTGATTGTGCGTTCACGCTGTCGTTCAACCCGAAGTACGATAAGCTGCTGGAGGCGGTCAAGGAAGCGACGGAGACGGGCATCCGGGAGGCGGGCATTGACGTGAGGTTGTGCGACATCGGTGCGGCCATCCAGGAGGTGATGGAATCGTACGAGGTGGAGCTGGACGGGAAAACGTATCAGGTGAAGGCGATCCGCAATCTGAACGGACACTCGATCAGCCCGTACCGGATCCATGCCGGCAAGACGGTCCCGATCGTGAAGGGCGGTGAAACGACACGCATGGAGGAGAACGAGTTCTACGCAATCGAAACGTTCGGCTCGACCGGCCGGGGTCTGGTGCACGACGATATGGACTGTTCGCACTACATGAAGGACTTTGACGCACCGAAAGTGCCTCTGCGGCTGCAATCGTCCAAGCAGCTGCTGGGTCTGATCAATCGCAACTTCGGTACGCTCGCGTTCTGCAAGCGCTGGCTGGACCGGGCCGGCGCCACGAAGTATCAGATGGCGCTGAAGGATCTGTGCGACAAGGGCATCGTGGAAGCGTACCCACCGCTGTGCGATGTGAAGGGAAGCTTTACGGCACAGTACGAGCATACGATTATGCTGCGACCCACCTGCAAGGAAGTCGTTTCGCGTGGCGACGATTATTGAAGCGGGTTCATTAAGCGCGGCAAGCGCGTCGGGCCGGCTTCGACAGTTGTGTAAATTTGAAACGAAAACCCGAATCCCCTGAGGGGAGTGCGGCGCATACAAATCGTTTTGGCGTGTAACGGAGTTTTGGGGGATTTTTGGGGGAAGTTTTTCTACAGTCATCTAGGAAACGCAAAACCAGTCGACATCGCTTGCGCTCAGTCAGAGCTGTGGATGTCATCATTATTCTGTTGTAATAAAAGCAAACTCATTCTGCTACAAAAATATCGATAGTTGCTTAACAAACGAATAAGATGACACAATTTGGACCAAAAATGGCTCATATAGTGAAGTTATACCGAACAACTAACACTCGATGACGTCGAACAGGTCGATCATGTAGTATTGTAGAAATCGGAACTCGTTATCATAGGCAAACAGCTTCCCGGGGAGGCATGAATCCGGTGCTAACATCGCATGTAGTTCGTGGTCTATTCTCTTTCTTAACACATCCTAATCACGCTCTACTTGCGGATGATTCACAAGACATTCGCCCGAAGCGATGAGTTCGAGTTGCTTGAAGTCCCATTCGCTGCTAGGACAGAGTAGACGGACATGAACATGGAGAACAAATATCGACTAGTCTCCATGATTATCTATGCTCAGATAGTCGTGAAGACATGAGGCATGAGAGGTTATGTTATGCTACAAGATTTATGGCCCTGACTATTCGATCAGCTGTAGTCTCTTCTCTTTACATTAAGCAATAAAAGGAATTCGTGTAAAGGTCCAGGAAAGAAGCCTTGTTATCCAAGAGATCCAAGTTCCAAATACATTCTCGAGCTGGGTCACTCCTCCACGACCAAGATCATCTCTGCAACGGATCATTCGAAGCCTTCATACACCACTACCAAGATTACAAGGTTCCTCAAAAAAAAAACACGAAAGGTGTAACTAACAAGCAGATAGTCTGTATCTCCCTAATGATACAAAATAATTGATTCATCACCATTCATCATTTCTTTCCATCTCCATCCACATACGATCAGATTCGTAATTACGTACGGATGCAACCGAACGAACAAATTAATAGAATTCAAGTTATGCCCTTCCAGTCCACGAAACACCCCATCCATCAGGTATGGGCGTACAGTGGTATCGAGTGGTGCAGTATCGACTCACCTATCGATCGCTGCACGTTACTCATCGGTGCGAGCGTATTGGCCTCAGGTTAGACGCACTGAAAGTTGTCAATGAAAATTCGCACGTTTGCTGGGCCGGATGAAGGAGGAGTTCTTGAACCGGGACGACGACATGAACCGTGCCAGGCTGTGTATGGGAGACGGACGCAATGCATCATGCGGTGCGAAGGCAAACGTTCCTATAGTGGGCGATCGAGAATCGCGAAGAAGGTGCAACGGATGGGCGATGACGGGGGTGAGTTCGTGTGGGGCCTTTGCGATTCGCTTCGCACGCGGTACGTGATTTAAGTAGCAGATAAGTCGCGGCTGTTTCGTTTCGATTTCTTTCGCTTTTGCCTTCTTTGTACGCTCGTCTCTTCTGGGAGGTTAGAAAATGGGAATGGGACACAGCAGAGACGGACTGTGGTGCGAATGGGACACACTGGTTACGTCAATGGTGCCCGCGATTCCGGGAGGCATCGTGATTGAACTTCGGAATCCAGAATGCTTCAACGCTCCCAACTCCCGATCGAACCTTGCTGCACGAGCTGATCGATCGACGAGGGCGCGCGCGTACCCGTTGCTTTGGTCGTACATGTCGCTAGCCAGCCGAGCTTACGGTTCCACATTACGTAATCGATGTAATGACATAAAAATTCATGAAGACAAGAAGTTACCCAGTGCCCGGCGTCGACAAACCGGTGATCTTGGGACGCCGGGCGACAAGGTAAGCAAGCGCGCGGCAGGAAAGGGTTGGCAAACTGGTTACCTAAGGAGAGACCCTGCCACTTTTATGGACCTGCCGGAGGTTTTTGCTCTTTCTCTCGCTCTCACTGCTCGGTATAAGTTCCTTTTTTGTTGTTGCTCCGCGAAAACTTCCAATCGAATCGATTCCGCACACTTTTGGTACCAATTGTGTAGTGTGTGCGCGCGCGCGTTTTGCTGTGGTCGTACCCCCGAAGTGGCACTCGTCGTAGCAGCTAGAGCGTGGCACTGCCAAAATCCACAACACTTCAGCAAGAGGGCCAAACGTAAACCTACGGCACATGTGACATTGCGGCGGTCGCTACTTGACTCGCGACAGCTGGCTAAATGTTTGAATGAAGACGAAGTTTTTGAGTGAAAGGGAAGCCACCCTAGTTTCCCCACCCGGCGGTCCTCGTCGATCGTGACGTTCGGTCCCGTCATGGTGAAGGTTGTAGGCTTCCAAGGTACGCTACGTTGCGACCCCCAGAAGCAGTGGAATCGCAGTTACGCGATTCGTTTGTTTAAACGCACTCAAGTTCCCCGTGGCTGGGTCACGCAAAGTTCCTTCTAGCAAGGATACCAGCGCTACAACATATGACCATGAAAGGATCTCGCGGTACGTGATAGCTTTGAATTTCGCAACCTATCGGAAGCTTGTTAAAGTCGCTCCGGAACGCATACGATGCTTGTTTTTAATGTGGAGGATTCGTGCACCAAGCACGAAGGTCAGCGTGAGGTAGGAGCTTTGGAATTTAACGTTCATCGTGTACTTGTCGATAGGAGGGGGAGGGAGTCCATCGGCTGGACCGTTTGTAGCAGCAGTTTTCTAACAATTTATTTCTACCTCCGTTTTAGGTCCACCTCGTACCAACCGTACCCTTGATGTTATCTCATTATCATCCAATGAGTAGGAAGCGGATTTAACCTACTTTTCGTGTGCAGCCACGAGATCGTGACGAGCGACTGTGCTCCATGCTCCAGTTCGAGAAATCCTTCAAACTTTGTAACGATTCTTCAGTACCACGAACATGAATGAATGAACTACAGTTACCTTTACAAACCAAAAACAAAAAAAGCAACACCTCCATATCCCTCGGCATCTTTAGCCGTTGATCCGCTGAATGATGGTATCGTCTCGCTTCGCGTTCCCTGCCCGAAAGCGGACATGATAGGCGTACAGTTTTGCGTGCGGGATGCGATAAACAGAAAGAGAACGGAGTACACCGCGTGGTCGTGGTGTTACATCAAAGCGCCAAAACCCGGCATCCACGACGGGAATGTGGGGAAACAATTCAATCCATCGGCTGGCTCGGCTGTGCCATGTGATGTTTCGTGCCGGCGAATATCTCGAGCAATCGGCGAGAGCATGAGCGCATGAGTTCCTGTCGCCGCCGCCGTTCGGAACAACTTCGAAAAACGCATGTGCAGCGCAGGCAACATTGTTTCGTTGGTTCCGTGTAAGTCAATGTTATCGAATCGGTGTGCGTAATCTTATCATCAGTATCAGCAAGTAACGGCACTGTAAGTGTCAGTGGTGATACGATGGAGCTTAGGAGGTATTGGAGGAGGTAATGTTAGCGGTAGCAACATATGGTTTAATTTGAAGCCGTTACCAATCGCGCCACGCTCTCAGTTGGCTTAGAGCTCACTCTCGTGAAGGGTGGTTTTCTCCCACTTTTTACATTGGAGCATGTTTTATGTTTACAGGGTTTGTTTGGACTGTACTACCACAAGGATTTTTGAGAATCTATAATGATAGTAGTACGGTGGATCATTATTCAATGAGAGATAACCTTTAAGAAATTAACTCTGTCTTGGCGGAAGGACCAGTGTGAAATTTCATCTAGACTCCGTAGGACTTCGGACCAAACACTGTCTATTCAGTTAATGATGTCAGCAAAAAGACACAGAGAAACCTCCCTTAGAGGAACCTTAAAAATGGGCTCCCAAAGCAACTCCTTGGTTTCGTAGACTGTCTGCTTGTTTGGGATTTTTTAAACTAGGTGTAGATCAAGAGTTTTTTCTTGTACTGCAAAATATTCAAAATAGTTTTGAAAAGACTTGCCATTGATTGTCAGTTTACCAAGATCCTTGGGGATCTGGAGATACTAGAATATCCCAAAAAAAAATTAGACTTCACTAATAATTTCGTCTGCCATCAGTAAACAGCCAGTTTGTTTTGTTCGTTCATTTCAGAAATTATTCCCAATTCCGATCTGCAAAACCCTGTCTCACTGTGGAGCTCACCAACTCACGCATTTTCTCACCCGTACACTTCTCCGTACTACTACCATTCAACACCCCAACGGCGGATGTACTCTCAACCACCTGGCGCGCGCGTATAGCTCGTCTAGTGGATACCGCAGTTCCTCACCAGCGCCACGTTCGTGACACTCGTGATTCCCGACGGTCAGCCTGGTCGCACGGCGCTGCGAATCGCGCGAGAAGAGTTGCGTTTGATCACTCAACCAGAACGGTGTTGCGGTGGTTGTTGCGCTTTTCATCTCCGGGTCTGGTTCGCTTCCCAAGCTATCGCGGCACGCACTTTGCGGAGGACATCACGCAGGTCGCGTGGCCTCGTGGTCGTGTACGTTGTGCGTGGAGTTGCATCCCTTCGGTGTTGCAGTGAGTCGTGAATTCCGTGCGTGTGTAGCGATCAAGTGGTTCAGTGTTATCGGTACGGTTGTGTCCCGGTGATTGCGAGAATCGAAACTCGGTTTTGATCCAATTTGGGGGGAAACAATCCGGCCCCGGGATCTTCAGACATCTGGCAGACTTGCTGTCGACGGTACTGTCCCCGGCGGTAGTGATCTGCTGTCCCCCGCCTGGGCTGATGCTCACGCGGTTTTGTGGTTGTGTAGTGCAAGTGCTGCTGCTGTTGGTGCCCCTTCACCGAAAGGGTACGCAAGGTTTTTGTTGGTGTTTGTTGTGTGCCTCATTCGTGCTGCTGTTGCTGCGTTGTTGTTATTGGAGTTGCGTTACCGTTTTTTTTGCTTGCTTGCTTGCCTGTGTGTTCGGAGTTCGGAGTCAAGAATCGAGGCGAACGGTGGCGAAGCAGCAGTCATGCCGCAGTTGGGTTTTACCTTTTTCGTACGCAATCCTCCGGTACGCCGGTCGGATTCCCTCGATTGACTGTTTCTGTTGTGTGTTGCTGCGGTGTGTGGGACACACGCACACTGAGCTTGTGTGTGGCGTGTGCAAGAGCGCGTTGTGACCTCCTGGCGCACCGATTCGATTCGATTCACGATTTACCTCGCGCTGGGTACGGTAGGCACAGTACAGCTTGAACTTCACTGGCAGAAAAAGATCTCCTCTTCTGATCTTGTACGTCGCGCGTAATTGAGGTGAAGTTCTCGGGGGCGTCTGTTTATACTCTTTCATCGCCAGCTTTACACCGTAAAATCCCTTCGCGAAGTAATTCAACACTTGAGTTCGGCGAACACCAACACACACTCATTTAGGTTAATTCGTGCCCCAAACGCGGCAGGAAGCTGACTCCGGCGACGGCCAAAGAAAAAAAAAAGGGAGCGTGAAGGACGACATACACGCGGTGCCTTCGGTGCCAGTTTAGATCATCTCGCTGCTGACGGTGGTGACGCATCGGCGATGTTTGGTGACGTTGTGACGCCGGTTCTCCACGGTGTATGTGCGTGTGTGTGTGTGTGTGTGTGTGTGTGTGTGTGTGTGTGTGTGTGTGTGTGTGTGTGTGGCAAAAGCCCGCACGCCCAATGCCAAGTGGAGTGAACTGGAAACTCGGGCAAACGGTCGTTAGACGAACCCCGAATCCTTTTACGCCGCGGTGTTTGCTTTTCTCTGCTTTTGTTATGGTTGCTTCCGGTGGAGTTTTCGACGACCACCACCAAACCATTGTCTGTGTCGCTACATTGTGCTACAGTGGGTTAAAGCGAAATACTGTTGAAAATAGTTTAAAGCTGGTGTGTTTTCTCACACCGGTCGCGATGTTTGGGGGGACGCATAAAAACAGGGACAGAAATTCATACCGAAAAATTAATGGGCCAGATAATTTCGGGATTTATATCTTCGGCTCATCATCGGCACCCATCGGTGTCTAGAGCTTCGGGAGGGGTTGTCGGAGACTTGCAGGGCCAATTGGCTTCCTTCATCAAATCATCCCAATCATCATCACTAAGGCAGTGGCCGTAAAATCATTAACCTCTCCCCAACTTTTTCCCAACTTGCCGAACTCTGGCGGAGAAGCTCTGTCTGCAATAAAATCATAAAAATGATCCAAAGCGCTCCGGCGTGCGTTAAAATGCCGGCGTGCGTGGTTTTTAACCATGAAATGGTGTGCGAGATGTGTAAGATTGTAGTGCGAAACGAAGCAAAAAATTAAAGTCTGTAAGTCGAAACGCCCATCCACCACTATTCGGCACTCGCTGGTCGTAAAGTGCAGCAAGGTGGAAAAATAGCAAATGGCACACATAAACAACAAGCCCGGACCGATGATGATGATGATGCATCGTGTTCTCCCAGTTAAGACAGCTCCCGGGTTAAGCGATCCAACACGCACCACAGACACACAGCAAGTCATCAATAATCTTGCTAAAATCCGTACAACTCTCCCTGCGCAGATAGATTGTAGCGCAAGCGGCCATTTATTATCGCGCAGGACGATGATGATCCGGTGTGGTGCGTGTTGGGCGCGAGTTATGAGCAAAATGATGAAGAAACAAACCCACTACAAGTTACCGAATAATCTCTCACCGTGTTATCCATATCGGGTTTTTTTTATCTCTCCAGTATGAATGCTTCATAATTACAACGTAAATTTATGCACGCCAGGTTCGGTTTGGGTTCGCGTGTCATTCAGTGTTTCGTGAGTGGATAAAAAAGTGGTGAATAAAGGGTAATAAATAAGCAAAAACCTAACGGCTTGAAGTGCATGTGCAACCCTTGCAACGGTGTGTTCGTGCAGAAGCAGAAGCGAGTACGAGTGATTAATTGGCCTCCGTTTCCTAAAACCTTCCGGCGGCAAGAAGAATAAATTTCGGGTGCTTAAAAGTGGCAAAGATATTTGCATAAGGAGGTTTCCGATAACGTGTGCTGCTGCTCCTGCTAATTGATATGTTTTCCGTGTGGTGTACGGGGATAGTGTGTGTGTAATGTGATAGAGTGTTCCGGGGCTTGAGGAAGCACGCGGTGATGCAGCTACTGTGCGATACTGTGGTGGTTAAGATGAAGGATGAATCCAGCTCCAATTTGCCACCGGATCGGTGTTGAAGTGTAGTGAAAGTGACGGTTTGTGTGAACCAGACAGTGAGTTTTATGTTTTGAGGCACTCGGAGCGAAATAACGACAACGAGAAGAAGGCAATCAACTTGGCGGTTTGCTGCTAAATAGAATTTCCAGGTAAGTAGTGTTTTAGGAACTTAAATTAATCTGCAATAGTCTTAGTTTGAAAAACAACTATTGCTTGGTTGAGCTTTTCACGGATGATTTTGTATGCTGTGTCCTAGCAATCCACTCAACTATCCATCTCGAGATAAGGATCTGGAGCTGAAGTTTTTTTCGTACTTCAAATTTAATATCTGTCCTAGAAAATTTCAAATAGTGAGGTATATCCTGATCATGAACATCAATCTAAACTCTACAGAAAGACGACAAATTGGTGGAGGACAGTGTTGTCAGACCCTCCAATTTTAGGAGTAAAACCAAGGGTTTAAAGCCTGGGCGATTAATGGTTAAGAACATTGGATTCAAGGATCAGTGCGTTTGTCCAAACGTTCCAAGGTCGTCGTCCATGTTTCGTTTAGACGTTGCCGTCCATGTGACAATCAGTCAAAATTAGATGTTAATAGGACTCATTAGCAGATTAAATTAGCAGGGGCGGCCCGGTGGTAGATGCGACAGCGGCGCCGGTCTTCACACGGCAGGACCGGGGTTCAAGTCTCATCTGGGCCGTTCCCCCATAGTGAGGACTGACTATCCAACTATGCGGTAACAATAAGTCTAGTAAGCCAGAAATGGCAGGCATGACCTAAGTGGTCGTTAGGCCAACAAAGAAGAAGAAGCAGATTTGCTCATTCTATTCAGGAAGCCAGGCCATTACTCACAAATGATGATGATGATGAAGAACCAGAAGAGTATTGGAGGAATTCCTTCAAAAAATCTGTAAAGAAGATTCTGTACCAAGTGATCGCTAAAGAGTATTTTTAGGACAGCTATGATCAAGGATAAATAACTGTCGTGTGACCTCGGCGGGGACCTCGTCTAGGCAATATTAATGTAGAATGCTTCTTGTACGTAAGACTCCAATGAATTGGGTTCTCTTAGAGCTTGAGTTCTCTTCAACTTGGTGCAATAGAGGTTCATGAGTGGCTTAGAGATTTAAGCTTTTAGGATCATCTTCTATAAAGTGGTCCAGTTTCTGGTTAATAACGATAGCAAAGGCGTCATTGATCTATTGCTCCAAGCGAATAGGATTTTAGGGGCCTTTGAAGATAAGGCAAGATGTGGGTTAGCTGAGATATTTATCATATCAACATTTTTACCGCCAAGATCTTTGGAGATTCAAGTTCAAGAAAGTTGGCACTCCGAGATTTTCACACGATGCGTGAGGAATGACTATGCAACTATGTGGTAACAATAATCCGTGTCGTTAAGCCAAGAAGAACTAACAAACAAACAAACTAGTTACCAAAAGAAGGAGTCAAAGTGAATGAATAGCTTCAGGAGAACAGATACTATAATAAAGAATAGTTCTTCATGTCATGACGATGTTATGGACTTATTTTAAATGGTTTTGAACCAAATATTCCCTTGTAACAAATCCTTGTTTGACAGATAAATCAAGTCCATCCAACTGAAACATCGAATCCCGTCCGGACCGCCTCCCGGTACGCAGGACTGACTATCCAGTTACGGGTAAAACTAAGTCACGAAAGCTAGCAATAGCAGGCCAAGACCTCACGAGGTTGCAGTGCCAAGGAAGAAGAAGAAGCCAACTGAAACAAGCTGTCCTACTATTGTTCTGCCAAGCTGCAACGTATCTTAAATAATCATTAAATGTTCTCCATAATGTAGCATAATAAAAGAGCAATCCCTAAATTATGCATTCTAATTCTCTTAACCTTTCCACGGTGCTAAACAATGCAGCATCCTTTGCTGTTAGACCTTCTTTTCCATCTATTGGGAAGAAAGAATCAACGAGGCCTACTCACGCAAGATGTTGTTTTTTTTCTTTCGATCCTTCTCGATGGTTTCGACCGTCCGGAAAATCCCAACCCGACACCTTTTTCTCGCCGTGTAGGAGTTAATGATCATTTCATTCACTGTTCCATCCTTTTCCGTTTGTACGCCGCTTTTCGCCGTGGCTTCAAGAACATCGTTGTGGTATGTTGTGCTGGTTTCTTTTCCGTGAGCCCCACGTTCAAGAACTGTCCTTAAAACTCTCAAGAGATTTTTCGGAAACCGTGAAAGCGAGTGAGACCACCATAATGAACACGTCCACCAGGCTGACCCAGTGCCGGTTACATGGTGTGTAGTCCTTAAGACCTTTTTTCCGGTGAGTATCATAATCCGGTAGCTTCATTTTTCTTACCTTCCACAACGGTAGGAATGTAATTAAATGGCTCAAAGGCAAGGACACAAGGCAGCTGTGGGGGTGTTTATCGGGAGCATCAGAGTCGTGTGGTTTTTATTGTGGTTGAATTTGTCAGTCCATTCCGGTTTATGATCTAGTGGGACGAGGGTGATAAATGGATTATACCGGATGTGCGTGTATTTTGTCGTAGGGTTTGAGGTTTAACCCCAAAAAAACAGGAGTTCCTTAATTTCGGTCACAGTTTATGGCTGTTTCATCCGATTACTGAAGGTGACAATGGTTCGGGCGCTCATAATTAGGATCGTAAATATTTTATTTAATCGAATGGTTTCAATAAGCGCACGTTTATTAATCGCAAGCAACTCGCTTTATTGCTTGTGATTAGTAGTAGCCGGGAAAAGGAGGTCAAGTTTTTCCGAAACTCTTTAAGCGATTATGAATTGTGCACTGCTATTAATATTGACAGAGAAATTTCTCTTCTAAAGAAGGCCATATTTCCCAGTAGCAACTCAATTGCTTTTCACTGCTGTAATTGATCCTCCTCAATTCAGCAGCATTGGTTGTTTACTGAGCTTAATACCAAGAATCCTTTACACCGACTACTTGCTGCAGAACGCTCCTTTCGATCCGGTACAATCGATACGCCATCCAATGTAGACGATAAACGATGGCGAGCGTTGTGCCAGCGCAGTACAAGTTTTTCCACCAACAATGCCAGCTTGTTGTTTTCGGGCTCTGCAGCGAGGTTTCCCCAATTTATTGCCATACGTCCCAATTTTGCCGTACCTTACAGCAAACGATGCAAAGGAGTTCGAGTGGATGAGGGTGAAAGTTTGCTTTCTCTCTTTCGATAGGACATCGATAGTAGGACATCGTTTATACTTTTCCGAAGCAGTATGCATTACTTACCCCCAAAACCTCGGCCTGTGGAAGGAGATTTGGGTATTTCAATGTCTCGTTGTATCGTTTGATCGGTGTATTTTGAGCGCCCAGTGTGTATGTGTGTGTTCTGAGTAGTTTCAGATCCTGAAACCTCAACTTCGTTAGTCGCACGTTGTCAGTGGAGCAAAATCTGTTCTCCCCGGTATTCCCCGGCATCCAGCGCCTTCCCGACACAGGATCCCATTACGACCAATCAAGCGATTCCTTTCGGTAGACGACGCGTTTTCGGGCAAACTTGTAACTGCTCCAAACGGGGTCCTCTTTTGTCTTACACGTTTCTACTAGTGTGATAAATTCTATTTTCCATCCACTTGAACCCAGACACACGAGCATTAGGCGACAGAAAATACAGAAAGAAGAAAACAAAACTTTCTAAATTACCACCCAAGACGGAAAAAAAACAAAAATGCGGAAGGACACTAAGCGCAATAGGAAGCGCGTGGATAGAATGAGTAAAGCTGAAGTGAGCTATCGGCTGATAAGTAGAACGGGAAAAGAAAACAATTACGAACCTCCAAACCCGAAAAACAAACAGGAAAAGAAGTGTTGCAAAAGCAAACAAAACGTACCAACAAAAAAAAAAGGCACAACAAAGCATTTCGTGAAACAAGGTGCGGGAAGAAAGAGAACCAAAACTTGGTGCCGTTGTTCGTTCGCCCGGAAATGGCAACTGTGGCAGCGGAAACTTAAATATCATCACGTTTATCCTTCTGTTTGGTTTTCCTCTTTTCCGTCGCTTCCGTTTGTATGTTTTTTTTTGCGTTATTGTCAGGATTTGTGTCACGCGGTTTCGGGTTTGATAGTTATTGGTTTGTTTACTTTCCATTTTACTGGCAGCTTTTCGGTGTATTTGTGTGTTTGAGTAGAAGTTGCGGAAGTTTCTCAAACCAATTGGAATCCATTTGGTGTTCTTTAACCTTTTTTTAAATGAACCATTTAGTGAAGCTGCACAAGCGGAAGCAGCAGAAGGGTGGGAAAATTGATAATTCCCTTCACTTAAGTGACCCACCCTCGATAGGCTGCTTTTGTCAATGCGATGAACCCGGTAAATTGAGTGCAGCAATTGAGGAACTATTTCTCTCTCTTTGGGGAAAAGTTTTTCCCAACATTTTGGGTAATCGAAGGGGCGAGCGTTCGTTTGGACGTTTAACTTTATCATCTTGTTTACACAACTGGAATCCAGATATCGGGAAGTCGATTTTTGGGATTCGAATTCTGGGCTTGTTTGTTGGGAAACGAGGTTTTTGCGAAGCTCCACTATGATTAATGGTATTTTAATGATCTCCAAAGCACATGGGGAGGCGTAGAAAGGATGAAAGGTTTATGTGTTGCAATTCTCCACATTGATTTATTATTTTCGTTCTCGATTTGCATACTGACCACAGAGCCTGGCAACAACTATCGATTTACAATTCTATCCAGTACGATGGGACAGATAGACAGAGAGGTTGCATTGCTAACGATGGTTTGTAGATTAAGAGAATCAATTTACAAAAAGCGTATACAAATACACAGAAACAACAATCGTACAGCAATGTGAAGTATGCAACCATCGTGATGTCCATTTTGTGGGCCTCCCGTTTTCCGAATGGTGCCATTGATCACCGTTTGATTCGGTTTATTTATTCGTTTATCAATTCAATGCCCGCTCGCAACACCTGCTGCCTTTTTCCAATCTCAGAGTCTGTGGCGGCGACTGGGTGTGGTTGGCAAAGTTTTTACGACCAATCCACCAAGCTCGGGAAAAGCAATAGCACAAGCGTATCGATTTGATGTGCCATAAATTGATCTGTGGTGCTCCCGTCAACTCGCTCCTATCGACGACCAATACTAAGACGAAACACGGTTGACATTTGCTTTATGTGTGTCGGCACCGTGGTTTGTCCTCCGGAAATGTCACGCAAAAGTTGTGCTGACAGCCGATTTTCTCACTTTGTTGCTTTTGCTTCGAGAAAGGCGAGAGAAGAGGTAAGTTTTCTTTTACGGGTTTTCCCAATGTACATGAAACACAGCAAAGAAATGGCCAGTTTGCTTAACGTAAAAGGAGTTGTTTTTCTTTTGCAGTTCTCCCTCTTGTCAATTGTTTTTATTACGCTCTTCTTCACGTTATGGTTCCACTTTTTCAAAGACATGCCACGTCTACCGAATCGCCGAAGTGTCCGGAAGCGGACCATTAGCTTATAAAGCGTGTTTTATTTGTAAACACGGCTGTTTCCGCTCGGCTAAACAAATTCTCACGCACGACGCACGATGTCAATGAAGGAACGGCCGCAGAGCGAAAGAAAAGATTGGTGAATGGTGTGCGTTTTTCTAGTGCGTATTTATAAATATTTCGCCAAAGTCATAACTGCTACCGAAATAGTAAACCGCCGTATCAAACACGGCGGGGGTCAAAAATCGGGAAACCCGAAAATATACACCCAGAAATCGTCGTATTTCTTTATTTATTTTAAATGTTTTGTTGTATGAAAGAGGAATGAAGTAGAAAAGAAAAACAGGGAGACAAATAAACAAACAAACGCACCCGAGGAAAACTTCAAACGATAGAACCGTTCCACACGCTGTGAGAAGCAAAAACTTGGAAAATTGATCAAAATCGGTAGTGGAAAATTGAGGACGGTGAAGTGATCGTACCCGTTTGGGAAAAGAATAACATATCACGATTTTTTCTCTGTGTTTGTCTGTATCCGTTTTCTGTCGCTTTCATCTTGGACCGTTTTCCCGTGCGTCTCGTGCGCTCAGAATTGTTGTTTCCCAGTTCCTGTGTAATGTAGCTTCTTGTACCGGGCACAAAGACAACACCAGCAGCACTCCAGCGACGGTTGCGGAAACGACTTAAATCAAACACTTTTAATAGAAGCAGGAAAATCGCCTGGCTTCTTGTTGCCTGTTTTTGTTTTCTTTCCTCCATTAGTGTAACCACTTCACACGCGGAGGAAAATAGAAAAGTGTGAGTGGAAAATGACTACGACGAAGTTGGAAGGAGTTGAAGAGTTTTCCATTTAGGAACTTCTAACAAGCACGCAAGGTTTGGCCATGTTGAAAGTTTAAAGTACCTACGCGAGTGTGGAAGAGCATGTGTAATACACTAATTCAATAGTGTATGCAACCGAGAACCGGAATAGTGGAAGAATTTTTTTTGATATCTGCCCTTTATTATTCAAAAGAAATAAAAAAAGGAAGTATATCAAAAAGATATTTTATCCACCAGAAGTATGACAGCATATTTTCCACTTGACTCCATTACTGAGCGAGTCATCTATCAAGCTCTTGTTTAACTCTAGTATAGCATTGAAATTTTCTTATCTTCCTTCCGATACCACCAGTAGCTACTGGATGCATGAGAGAATTAAAAGTCAAACAATTTCCTCCACCGGTCCAACCTTATATTCTGTTTTTATACGTGTGCGATTCATTATTTTGTTCATCCAACTTTCTGTTTCGTAATGCAACTCAATCAGGTTGCTTCTGGGCAGGGTTTTCATCTAGGATAAAATATTATTGGATTAGCATGTTGATTAATTTTTCAATATTAAAACCTCGAATTTTTACGTCCTATAAAAATCATTAGAGTTCCTAGAAGATTGCTTGAGACATCCAAGATTTTGGATTTGAATTTATGCATTTCAATATGTCTGTTTTCCAGCGATATCTTGATCTTCTGTCAAGATATCCTGTCAAGAATTTCGAATTATTGGTTGAGAGAAACTAAAGATTCCTTACTAAATCTGTACGTGAGTGTGCTTAAGTTTTGTAGACTGAACGAACTTATGCTGAAGTCTTCAGGAGTTCATTAATGCACAAGCAAGCAGCAGATTTCTGAATGGACATCACTTCTTGGTTAGTTATGATCGTCTAACGCAAATATCTAAAGCATTCTTTGAAAGATTTTGTTCCCAACACTTTATAATCGATGTTGGACATGAAGCAATCCAATTATTGTAATTATACTGGTCAACAAAATTTGGTAAAGATTGCTAAGTTAGGACATTTGATTTATATACTTCATCCAGACTAAGATGATCACCGTGTTGAGAAGTCGTTCACAACGAATATTAAAAAAAAATTTCAATTACCATGAATGTGCAGAAATTGCAATAGATACGGATCATAGTTTCATAGGGGCGGCCCGGTGGTGTATACGATAGCGGCGCCGGTCTTCACACGGCAGGACCGGGGTTCGAATCCCGGCGGACCGCCTCCCCGTACGCAGGACTGACTATCCAGCTACGGGTAAAGACTAAGTCACAGAGAGCTAGCAACAGCAGGCCAAGACCTCACGAGGTTGTAGTGCCAAGGAAGAAGATAGTTTAATAGGTATTTATAAAAAGAAATCTGATATAGGATACAAAATTTAGTATGAAAACCCTGTATTTTCTCTCCACAACAACTTAATTTTCCTCCCGGGTTGCTAAGATCCAAGCACCAGTACTTGCCAGTATAAAGCGACTGCATTTGCATTAAGTTGTATGTAGGTTTTCCACCAACACGAACCTTCCGATACCTTCCAAGAAAAAGAAGCGGGAAAACGATTTGCCTTTACAGCAGGTCAAACAGCCAGGCTGTTCCGTTTACTTGCTCTTCAGTAAGAGAGTCTGTGTGTGAGAGGGAGAGCGTTAAAACTAGAGGTATAAATAAATGAAATTTCTTCACGTATTCCACCAGCCTTTGCATACTTGCAGTGAAGTTTAATTTTAATTATTTTCCCCGTCAGTGCTTTGCTGTTTTCCTTTGCTGGCCCCGGAACGGGACCGTCCGATAGAATGTTGACCAATGTTGCAGTTGATCTAACATAGTTTTGAGTGGTGTGGCTTCACGCTTGAATTGGTTACAGTCCAACGTAAACAGTGTCGGTTTTGATGACGTGTGATCGATGGGAAGTGAGAAGTGAAATGAAGATTTTTGAAAGGGCACAACACGGAACAGCAACGGCAACTTTGACGGAATTTTGTAGCACGGTAAAACAGAAGAAGCTTGTTTAGCTTTTGAAACGCTTCCTTGTAACTTTTCAACCTTGACACTCGAACACTCAAAGGTTCGATCAACCAGAAAACCAAAAAAAGGGCAACCACCAACACTAAACTGCAACCGGCGCCATTAATCATACCGGTGTAATCCTTTCGCAACAACAACAGCAGCACCACCATGATCCATCCAGCCCTCCCAAGGGCCGGTTGTCATTACGCTGACAGTGTGAAAATTTATCGCATGTGAAAAGTCGTTACACCCATTCGATTAAGCCGATTCCGAAACCGACGGAGGCCGTCCGCTGACGTACGAAAACTGCAAACTCACCGAAACTTTGTCCACCCGGGAACGAGAGAAAAGCCTGGTCGTCATCGTCGCGAAAAGTTCGCACTTTAGCCTTCCGGTGTTAATTAATCATTGTTTAGTTTTGCCAATCGATGGTCCGATGGCACGCTAATGGTTTTGGTGCCGCGGAGGTCGAACATTCGGGCAGGGGCACTAATGACCGAGGCGCAGAAAGATGTTACCAGATACAGTTGAATGTATTGCTTAAGTGCACGACTTGAGCGATACTTGAGCGAGATCGGTATCAAGGACATCATTAGATGAGTCAATCTTGTTCGAAGACCGTGTTGGGTGGGGGCAATACTAAGCGCAAGGGTTACCACCAGGGAGATTGGCGGGAATGTTCTTGACGAACTATCATCCGCTCGAGAAGTCACAAACTCTAGCCTGAGAGGCGTGTGAGTGTGCGTCCGCGCTAGAAGTGCCATTCATTAATCACATTTCACTATTGTTCATCATTTGACTGGTGAGTGTTGTGGTTAGAAGGTTGGCTTTTCTAAGCGCCCGGCTTTGCATCCGATCGGATGAGTTTGCTGACTTCATCGTAAAAGACGTGAGCTGAGACGCATGTAACGTGGCAAGCAAACCACCTTTACTTTACCAAACACACGGCACTCTTGAGCTCCGAAAAAGGCCACAAACATTTATCACCGATGAAGCCTCGTTCGGTAGGCGAAGGAGTGGTTCGAAAAAGTTACATTTGTCTGGGACTGCTACAGCTACTACTACTACTTCTCTCTGGTATCTTTGACAGTAATGGCACCAGCAATCCCTTCGTAATCTGGAAGGGAGAGAGCGAGTGATGGCGGACAAGTGGTACAGGTGTGAACGGTGGGAGGATTTTTGAGGTCAGCGAATAAGGAATGCATTACTCACACCAGGCCAGGTATTGTAGGTCAGGGTTCAACGAAAAAAGGGCTTGACAAAACAGGTGTCCGGAATGGTTGGAGGCTGGGGTTTTTAGTTGTTTTGGGAATTCTGGGTTGCGTCGCAAAGATGTCATAGAATTGATGATGAACTTAATATGGAATGTTAAACACATGTCGGAAATTGAATAATATGTGAAACAATGGATATTAATGGAATTTTGTTGTCAGACTCGATATCTATTTTAACAGTTGTTTTGAAAAATTTGAAAGAGTCCCGAACTTCCGTGTGTTTATCAGTGACGTATCAATACTTGTGATGTAACTCAAGAAACTGAGGAGCAGAATAAGAGCGTAGGGTAGAGTATTACTCTACTGTCTTGTGTCTTCTTGCAGGGCCGTCAGTTAAATTTCATCCGGATTGTGTCCTGCACGCAGAGCTGACTATGCAACTCTGGGTACTCTGGGTACAATCAAGTCAAGAAGGCCAGAAATGGCTGGTTAAAACCTCTCAAACCTTGTAGTGCCAAAGATAAGGTAAAAGGAGAAGAACAACAAATAAAAATTTTTATGTGACTTTTTTTTTTTTGGATGATGAAGTCCTTTAGACGGAAAAGCCTTTTGGTCACTAAGACTCTTTTGACATAATTTCTTGGATGATGAGGACCCTTCAACATTGTAGTTCTTCCAATAGTATATCGTTCAATCCAGCTTTAGAAGTCATTTTGTCATGTTAGAACTGTTAGCCTCTACTACTACTATAGAAATTCATGTTACTCGAAAATATGTTAGGCTACAGAGTATCTGTAGACATACTGTGACAAGAGAAATCAAACGTAATTTTAGACGTAATTCATATTCTAAATAACCGCTGTCCAATGATGGCACTGGACTGGACTAAGGAACGCTACATTGATTAAGTAAAACTGACATTTCCTAACTTTAGACCTCAGTTTTTGTTGTGGTAATGAATCTCTTTTTTGAAAGAGCTAAACCCAAGGTCTGTTCGAAGAGCATAGAGTAAGCGATGTCTTGCTGGATACTGCAGAGATCTCTAACATAATCAGAGAATGTAAACGTTAGTTGGTAGGAGATGTGTTTTCCGTGAACAACTCGGATCGTGGCGTCCAATTCTCTCTCTTCTTTCTTGGCCTAACGACCTCTTAGGTCATGCCTGCCATTTTTGGCTTACTAGACTTATTGTTACCGCATAGTTGGATAGTCAGGACTCACTATGGGGGAACGGCCCAGATGAGACTTGAACCCCGGTTCTGCCGTGCGAAAACCGGCGCCGCTGTCGCATCTACTACCGGGCCGGGCCGAAAAATGAAGCTCAATATAAGCTAAAAGACCTTGAGCGAAAACGTATTTGAAATTGTAAGTTGAATCGCGTTCCAATCAATTTAAGCCAATCGAATGGAAGCGAGGGTTAAAGGCATCCGCCACGACTCCTTCTGTCAATTTTACATCTCTCTATGGGAAATAATAACTACAAGATTGACATAGCGCTCAGTGGTCGATTGACTGTTCCTTATTATACTCTCTATCTGCAAGATCTAATGGTCTTTTTTCGCTTCAACAAATACAATCTTAAGCATTTATTTTCTCAACCCGCCCAACTGTTTATCTAAAACTACCGCAGCGTGTACAAAGTGCATGACGCGCTACCTGTTCAATCCACACCACTTGCTTGTTTACCTTTGCGTAAGTTATCGTTGCACCGTCGGTCGTTGGGTGCAACAATTTTTCCCCGAAATGCAAACTTCATCCCAACCTCGGCAGCAGATGTTTCTGTTTAAACTGTTGCCGCAACTGCATACGGCTATTATCCGGTCCTCTTGGGTTTTCGCGCAGTTTTCATCTCGTGCGACCTGCATACGCATATGTGGTGCGCTGTACTGAAACCACTAATGCACTGTGCACCGAGAGAGATTCCCAGTCGAACGCCCACCTACTCCGGTGACTATTTTTTCTACCTTCTCCTGTATCCTCCCTTATAGTCTCACTCTGCCAGTACCTTCTGTTCCTACTCAAGGATGGTTTTTGGTGCGTCTGTTGCTTCTGTGGTGGATCGGAATCTTGGCTGTACCATGGCTGTGTGATGTATTCTGGGAATGAATCAGCCCGCGAACGTCATCACGTTTCATTGTCAAGAGCTCATGCAGCTTGATTGAGGGAAGTTGGGGGCTGGAACGGGGAAAGATTTGAACGGGCAGGATAAATAATGTGTTCATTTGCCTCGTGGTACCGGGAAGCGTTTAGTGGATAAAAGGGTTGCACTTGGTGGGGGAAGCTGTGTCGGTGTCCTAGCCGTCGAACGATGAGCATAATGGAAAAAGGGAAATTTACGACCCACAATGCCCTTGGGATCGTTCGGCTGCTACGGGATGGGGGTTGGTTCGCTTGCAGATGATCTACCGTACTCGCGGTCGTTAGCACGCGGTTGATTGGTGGCACGGTTGGTACTGTTTAGCTATTTTTTCACTTTCGATTCCCCGGGTCGTCTTCTGGGTGAATTGAGATCGATTGTGTGTTTTTGTTTCGAAATGCGCTGACCTTTGGTAGGTCACTCGGGGTGGGTGTTTTGTGTTATTTCTGGTGGAGAAAGGACGAGTTTTTGATTGCCAGAAATTGATTACCAAGAAGTTGGGTGGGTTGAATTTCCCTCGGTGTGAAAAGTGGAATTTCGGTTGCAAATTCCTGTCTATGTTTGCAGGCGTCTACACACATAGCGCATTCCTTCGCATATAGTACTGCAGCTCATTGGCATTTGCACTATGTTATTTAAAGTAGAAAAAGAGCGAGAGAGATAGAAAATGAATATAAAACCCCACATTTTCAGCACCTCACTTTGGTGCAGTAAAACAGCACCCATTAAACTCCAGAGGCTTCCAAAGTATGTGGTATTAAAGTAAGAAAAAATAAAACACACGGAACAAACGCGCGCCACCACAACTACGCGGGAGCTAAAATTTTACGAGCATTTTTTTGTGTGTTGGTCGGGAATAAAAACCGCTACCATGGTTTTGTCGGGCAGAAGAAGCTTTGAAATCAAAGCAGTGGAAAAGAATTTTAATTTTCCCACACCACTTTCCCACACTTGCAAGGATTCCTTCTATCGGCGCAAGATACGGTGGTACGTGTCGGAAGGAAAATTAACATCCGTTGCAGTTCGGAGTTCGGCCTGCATTATGCATACGCGCGCCCACGTTACACCGGCCACTGGCTCCGGTACTCGATGTTGATGCTGGAACATAATAAAAGTACAGTGTGGCATTAGAGCGATTACATCATTGAGTTATGGTCCAGTAATAAGGGCGAACCGTAATGGGCTTTATGGTGTGCAGTAAATGGAAAATGAAAGGAGATTTTCTTTGCTTTGAAGTACAACATTTACTGCTTTGTTTGTTACATTGTTTTGGTTCGCGGCGCCTGCAAGTATGCAATCGTAAGTTGTTCTTTAAATTTGCTTGGAAGTTCAATCGCCCGTTGAATAATTAACGATTTAGAACAGAAGTAGTGCATACTTCTTTTGGGGTTTAAGGTCAATTTTCAAATTATTCTTATCAAAGATATATTCAAACGCAAAGCCCATACGCTGGATTGTCTAGCCATGAGAGGTTCTAGAGCCAAAGAGGAGGAAGAAAGTACATTAACTGAAATTTTGCTATAGAAAGCCGACAATTTTAAAAAAATTTAATCTAAAAAATTGACAATCTGTTTCTTTAAGCTTTAGCACAATTTCGTTTATAGCGCCTGATGATATGCAATCTCTAGCGTTAATTATACTTTCAGAGACCTTATTGGGTTATTTACGTTTTGTTAATCAAAATATTGCATAATTTCTGGGGCATTTACAAAATATTCCTAAAATTTTAAATAAAATATCCAAATAAAACTATTTAAACTAAATAAAATTCTCTATTTTAACGCAAAAACATCGCAAAATAGTTTTTTACAGATAATTGAGGGCAATTTTGAAGATAAAAATATTACATTATCAGTAAAAAGTTGGCTTAATGCGCTTCTTCCAAAGGCGGTTGACCTTTGAAATATTCGTCCTTTTCTGTGGCCCTGTAACTTCTAGATAATTCATTGCCTTTTAATTACTGGTTTCCATGAGTTTATTGTACCGCCGTTGGGTTATCAACTAAAGAAAAATAAAACTATTGCATACTTTCAGGAGTTGACACTCAAAATAGAACTGAACGATAACCTTTTAGAGGTTGAATATACGTTTAACTAATCAGACCTTTAATCTGCAAACAAACCAGATCATAACTAATTCCTTGATCGAGATAAACGCAGGAAAAGTCATAAATTCTCCACTTTCCAACAAAGACTATACACTCGGTGGACGATTTTAAGGTGAAAATAGAAATAAATTTCCACTTCGCAAACCTTTTACGATATTATTTTCGCACTGCCCGTGTTCCGTGTTCGTTGTGTGTTGGGAAAAACAAACCAGCTCCGATGATGAAGTGCTTCCGGTTAACCAACAATCGTTCGCCGGTACACACTGACTGGTCACTCTGCCATGCAGCTTGTGTTGATCTTTCCCGCTTTAATCCGCACAATCGAATGATCCATCCGTTAGAATGAGACCGGGCGAATAAAAACGAAGCAGGTTGATTGAATCATGGAATCTTGCTAAATCAACAACACACCGATGGGAATAAAAGGAATCAAAAGCAAACGGGAGGAAAAAAAAAACAGGAGAAAAGCAATGACATAAATCAGAGGATCATTGAGCATGTCTTGCAGTCGTTTTTGTGGGCGCTTTTCTCCTTGTACTTCTGGCGCTTTTCGCCGTGGACAATAATATTTTTCGCGTTCGTCTTTGCAGTCGTTGTGGTCGTTTTGTTTCACGTTTGAATTTATGAATTCTGTTTTTTTTGCTTGTGTGTGAGTGTTTTATATTTACCTTCCATTTACTTCCGTTCGTACCGGTACTGGCGAGCGGAGTAATTTTCCTCTTAGTGTTTTCCAAACGCCACAACCAACCGAAATGGATCCCTTTTTTCTGGGCTGGGTGCGGTGTTGGGAAAGCGAAGGAAAACACAGGAAAGTGGTAAACGCGTGCGGTATGTTTGCGGATTTTACTATTTACGAGCGGGCGGTCGTATTTATAGACCAAAAGAAAAACTATAAATTAGAGGCGTTGCCGAGATTCAAATTTAATTACCAGCGGCTCTGCGAGAGTGATGTACCACCCGGTGGGGAATGTTTTGGGGTGTGTGTGTGTGTGTATGTAGATGCATAGTGGCTGCTGATAGAAATGAGGTTTCACGTTTCCCCAGCAAGCAAGTACGAAAAGAGTGAAAAAGAGAACAGTTTTTCATGTTGTACTCGAGCTATTTAGAACGTCGAGGAGATCGTCGTCGTAATAGAAAACGTTGTTAAACGCGCCTTTTCTTCCATTTATCTATTTCTTTAAACTGAAAATAAACTTCGTTTCGAGAGTCCTTTAGGCTTACTGCACGCATTTCTCTAGCTGTCCGTAACATCAAAAAGGTATAAATTTATTCACAAAACTTTCTTAAATGACTTTTCCCTTTTATTGATTGTACGTTCACCTTTTAGCCGACCTGCTCGCAGGAAGTCGCATGAAACTTCCCTTAACAAGATGCTCTTGTTTCGAAAGAACGAATTCTTTTTATATTTCCTCATTCCTTGTGCCACACAGGAAGCGAAAGAAAATGGGCACGTAATAAAATGAATGTGTAAGTGTGTGTGGGGGGGGGAAATTGCAGTCGTGCAAAAGTTCGGGCTTAACAAAAGCGATCAGTTCCGGGGCGTTACTTACTTCGGTTTTATTGGAACGAATTGTTCGAATAGCGCCATAATTGATGGTGACATTTTCCGTGTGCTTTTCCGTGGGATTTTGTGGTATGTTAATAATGCGCCATCGTTTTATACCGTGCAATAAGGAAACGGTTGGATTATGATTGCCCGTAAGCAGCGAAGAATATGCGCCTTTTTTATTTCGCTGCTACGACAACGAGTGTGAATTCTGACACAATAAACTGGTTAATTGTTTTCAAGTAGTTAGGCAACAGTTGTTGAGCAGTTTTCGATGAAAAGGGGGTGCTTTTATTATGTTTTATTCTTTTTTATAGCTTGAAATACCCGTTTTTATAGCAAAGATAAATTTTATTAGTATAGTTTATAGTATGATCTTAGTAAACTTCTAGGAGTAGCTCAAAAAACTGTTTCAAAATTCTAAATATTGAAAAATAAATGATGTATCTTTTCCATTAAAAACATTCAATCTTTCCACTTAAATCATTTAAATATTTTATAGCTTGATTTCACAATTTTTATAGCATACACCTTTATATTTATTTGCAAACGTTTTTAGATACAAAGCTGTTAAAAGCTGTTTCACAACACAAGTCAAAACTAGTTCGGTTTACCATAAAAATGTTTTGCCTTGTAGTTTTATGATCCTTTCCTCCACTTTTTGTTCTGCAACCCGGGACTAGATCGGTGTCATAAAAGTGCTTTCAGTGTTCATCGGCTAGATAAACATCTGTTTTATTGCAATGCAATGCAATCAATTGAGCTCAGACTGACACACACACAAACTGGCCACTGTCAATCTGGTTTTGCCTACGCATTGCCGATAAGCTGGCCGCAAGCCATAATTTATAGCATCAATAACATTTCGCATTATCATTTGGCGGATTGAGTCCGTTCCGGATTGGTCTCGCGCGCTCGTAATGGACGACAAACCAAAAGTTGTTAATTGCTCCCCACATAAACAAATCGTTGTTTGGCAAGTTGTTGACACGAAGAAAATGCTTCTGTTTTCTTTTTCTATGCACATCCTTTCACCTTACAAGACTAATTCTGCTTGACTGTGCACTTAGTACCGCAAGGTAGGCAGAAGCAAGTTAGTATAGCATCAGTTGAAGAACTGGTTGTGTATATTAAAAACTCATAAAAATGGCCCCATACTAGTGCGTGGGTCATTTACCTCAATTACAGTCGTTTACCAATCCGTGCCGAGCTTAGCATCTTAGTATATTTATCTAATGTTTCCACTTTTCGCACCCCGAGAGTGTTGTAAACGAACGGACCAGTGTCCTCATGGCCGTGCTGATCTGGTTTGAACATCTTTTTCGCTTCATCGTGCTACTGGGGATTGACTTCGAAGAAACTGCGAGCAAAAAGACATGATGGCACACTGGCTTGCTTTCTAGTTTTTCCACTCCTTCAAACACCAAGCTCGAATGTGTCAATAACCATTCGAACGAGGTTTATTATTTAATGCACTTTGCTCATTAGGCCAACTCCGGGACGATGAAGTCTGTCGTAATATGGTATCGACTCGGTCCGAGATTCATCGCCGATGATGACGTGCTGGCTGGTGTGAAGAGTGCAACATAATCATCGATGGGACAACACACGACATCGGCAGCTTGTTTGGCCATAATTACAGTCACTTCTTGCTCTCTCGGTGCAATATACTTAGGGTAAGTTCTTGCGAAGAGCTCTCAGTAGGATGCAGGTTGCGCTATTGCCCAGTGAGCCTTATGTAAATGAACTCATCACACTCAACAATGTCACCATCACCACAAGCACGGCGCGCACCAGCGCTCTGCTGTGGTTTTGTTGGAATAGTTTCAAGGAATAGTTCCACTTCCTTACAACCACTTACAATCATCCGTGGCACAAAAGTGGCACAGCATCACAGAAGAACCTTGCCCCGGTGACGTCTTAATGGTTTTGTGGTGGTTCGAAAGGTTTCGGAAAATGGTCTTTGTGATAGGAAAACAGGCGGACATTCGCTCATGTAGGTCGATGAGTTCACTTTAGCCCATGGTCACGTCCAGCGAAACCGAATGCGTTCCCTGCATTAGCTTCATTTTATCATTCTGACCCAGAACGCAGCGCATACAACCCCGATAAGTGGTGGCTATCGGCAGGAAATTTGCTCCATCCTTCCTGCCACCCGGTTTTGCTATTGTTCGCACACGGACGTATCGGAAAACTCCCCCCGATGGCAAGATCCCGATCGGATGACGGATGAAGCAACAGTGGTTGTGTGCCGTACCGAGCAATGGTTCTGCTGCTTCCGGGCTGAATCAAATTGCAAACTCATTTCCCGACTGAGACTGAGCACACTGCCGGGGTCCGGACGTTGTTTGATGGTGGGAACACCCGAGACTTCGGCGGGCTTCCGTTTATTTGACGTTCATTGGGTGGAACCGTGAAGCGAGCTTTTCATCGACACTGTTGACTGTTGATTTTCCGTTTCGTTTGATTCTGAAGTTCGGTGGTTGGAATGCCGTCATTCGTATTGTTGTTTGATAAGGAAGTGTTATGAGAAATTGGTTGGACAATTTTTAAGTGTGACTTTTTACTTTTTGTTACTCTATTTATTGGTGTGTTTTTCTGTTCTATAATTATAATCCCTCACTTTACTCACTTTTTCCTCAAATGTTAATTATGTATTATTGGTTGCTAAAGTTTTCTTTACTTTATTGGTTCATTACATATTTCCAATTTTAGTTTACCTTACTGCAGGAAGAAAAAGCTACAGGAATGTTTTTATTAACATTTTCTTATCTAACTATTGTATACTTTTTGTTTCTATTCTTTGTTTTGCTTCACTTTTTTATGTTTAGGTCTTTACTTGTTCCATTTTTTTTATTTCTTCACTATCGTTTTATTACCTTACATGGTTTTCTTTTACTTTTCTTTACTTCAATACATAATACTTTGCTTTACTTCATTTTACTTTGTTCTGCTTTTTTTAACTTTTTGTTTTGTTGTTGTTGTTAACTTTTTGCTTTATTTATTTTATTTAATCTCCAGTATGACGGCTGGACGCCATATTTTCGATTGGTTTAACGTATTTGGTTTTGCTTTACTTATCTTTATATTAGTAACATAAGTTTTTCTATGTTTTATCCTACTTTGTCGTATTTTAATTTATATTTCTGATCCTTTTTACCCTTCGATAATATTGAAAACTGACATAAATTCAATTATTAGCTAAGCAAATCAATAAAAACTTCCCTTTCTTTTTTACAAAACGTATACAAAGCAGCAATGAAGGTGATATTGCATAATTGAATCATGCAACAGTGTCTCAATGAAGCAAAACATTGAATAGGTCCTGGGAAGATAAAACTTCGCACAAAAAAGGCTATACTTAACAAGTCATTTCACAATGGCTTTCTCTCTCTTTCTCGTTCCCCATAATCCCTTTTTATAAAATAAATTTTACAATGCATCCGAATTGCGTCACGCCGTTCACCATTGTTAACGGTTGTCTTTAAGGATCATTTTGCCGCATTAATTTTGTTCCTCAACATCATCCAGCCATCATCCGGCGAAAGAACAGGTTGAAGGTGAAAATCAAAAGTGAATTGCCGTACAAAAGCGGCTCGTTTTTCCTTTGTCTGCCAGTTTACCAAGTGTTGCAAAAATAAATGTAGCCCGTTTTTCGTAAGGTCGGTGGCACACAGATTGTATGTGTCCCCTGGGAGAGAATGCATAAAAGATGTTGCAAAAAGCAGCTGTCGAAGTTGATGTGGTGATGTGGTGACAAAAAAAAACGAAGTAAAGTAAAGTATTGTTGCAGTTTTTTTGCACCCATTGTCGATTCTCATCCATCGGGCGGTGTTGCATCATTTTGTGCATGCACACGTGAGAATGCAATGATAAATCATTTGGAATGCGATGAGAAAGAAGCAAACCCACCCCCCAAAAAATAAAGAGTGGCACGAGTGATCCAGGAGCAGTAAAAATCACAGCATTACAATGAGCTGTCATTGGGTGAGCTTGCTGTTGGAAACTGTATACCCACGAAGACACCATTTCGAGGTCAGTCTCTCGCTCAGAGTACGCCGCTCGGGGAAAGTTCGATTATTTTGATACTTTACTGTGCGAAAGTGCGCAACTACACCGCCAACTGTCTGTGTGGGGTGGTTTTGTGTTGCCACCGTTGCAATTCCCCATAAAAGGCTTGTATTGTGTTGGGCCTGTGGCCCCCAAGATATCGCCAAGAGCAGTCTCAGCGCCACCAACTTGGTGCCTTGGTGCTAGTGTATAAATTTTTACGATATGAGAAACAGATTGGTCGTAAATAAATTCCTAATGCCACCGGATCGATCGATTGATCGTGTTTACGCTCGCCCGTTTCGGATAACTTCGGCCAAAGTACGCGGCCCCCACTGCACTCGGTACGGCACATATCGTCTAATGTTGTTTTGTGTTGGTTTAGGGAGATGGGAGATCGTTAGCGTATGTTTATAGTGACACTAATGCTAAATGATTTTCTGAGATTGTGTGCTGCGCCATGGCTAGGATGGAATGTAGGCATGGATGCTTTGGCAAAAAGGCCGGTTGAATGGAAGTCCGTTAGCTGTTATCTGGTTCGATAGGTCAATGGGTAACTGTTTATCGGCTTGTACAGCCACGGAGGGGAAAAATAGATTTGCCGGAAAGGAAAGAAGGAGTTGCAGATAAGACGACGTCATGTTTGTCTAGGTCAATAGGGTTGTAAAACTGGGATCAAGAATTACTGTACATTTTGTTTACAGTACAATCTAGGAATCTTCCTGATATTTGTTTGGTGAGTTTTTACCCATTTTTGATTCATTTCGAAATGGTTTTGTTTTTGGAAAAGCGCAAAATGTCTAGAAATGAAGAATTGGTGATGTGACTGTGAGTAAGTTAAGTCTAATAAGTCAAAATAAGTAGTTCAACGAGGTCGTGGTGGCAAGTACGAGAATGTAGTGTCTAAACTTTACACATTTTGTTAAGTAACGCACCTCTAATGCCTCAATAAAATATTATTCAATTGATTTCCTTTCTGGGTTGATTTTAAAAGATGTTCTTCCTGATACTAAAAGCACGACATGCACATTCGTCGAAGAAATTCGATATCTATTGGTAAGAGTTCGATACTATAAGAGACGATTGCGAAACAGAATTTCATACCAGAACTTCATTTCACGCAAATCTTGGATCCTATCCAAAATGAAAGTAGCAGAAACCATATTATTATTCTTTGTCCAGCAAGGCCTTGCATCAGGTAGACAAGCGATCTTATCTTCTCGGCAAAACAAAGCAGGATCATTTGAGTCTTGGAGATGGATATGTTGGGGACCTAGGCAATTCACAACAGCAGCGCCGGTCTTTACACGGCAGGACCGGGGTTCAAATCCCGTCCAGACCGCCCCGACTATCGGGTAAAACTAAGTCACGTAAGCTAGCAATAGCAGGCCAAAACTTCACGAGGTTGTAGTGCCAAGGAAGAAGAAGTCAATCCTAGCTTTCACTCATGACATAGTGGTCCTCTTTTAAAGGGACTTCAAAGGAGTAGAAGTTTCTACTAACCAAAGGATCAATCAAGTGGCGCAAACCCTCGTGGTGATATAGATTCCTATCATAGTACTCACATACGCCTCGGAGTCATGGGCTCTGTTCAAAATTGGGATATTTAACTAAACCACGCTGATGTACTCATAGACAGAGGAGACATTGTAGGCCCAAGTTGAGATAAGGAGAGGACGTTGATGCTTCCGTCAGAAAAAAACCGGGTCATTGGAATGACAGACGACGGATCAACTTCTATCTTCTACATCTAGTATTTTGGCTAGAAAAATTTACAAAAACTGGCATCCCATTGCTGATAAAATTAACTAACAACTTTTATAAATGTATTGCAAAAAAAATTGTTAAAGTTAATTTAAAATTTTACATCCATTCTACCATGTTCATCGAACCCATATCCTTCGAAACGATCGATGAGGCTTTAATGGTGGCTTTAAATTTCTGAGCACTGTATTTTTTTCCGAGCCCATCGCCTTGCCATAAAACGTGTCCAGCGTGTGCGCCGTTTTTCCTCCCATCGCTGATGTTTTTGTTGCACTATTAATCCCACCTAATCGCCATCAATTTAACCGCACGCCGCAACCTCCCAGTGGAAAAGAGTGCAGTTGCACACAGCTAAAGTGCATCAATTCCCCCAGCAAACCTGGAAGAAGCAACAGCACAAACGTCACACATGAGCTAGGCTTTATGAAGGCAATTAAACTCCCACCACCAGCCAGCGCTGCACTTCAGGTGGACGTGGTGAACTTTATTGTTTGTGTTAGGCAGCTGGGAGCTTACTGGGAGCTGCACACTGCTGGACCTTCAGGACTTTATCGTCTGCACGGGCACACGTGTTGTCCATGCCCGCATGAATTCATTGGAGAGCGAACCGGAGGAAAAAAAAAGGTAGTTCAGCTTGTAAAAACTCGTAATCGTTCAACTCGAGCGCTCGAGGAGCAACGAGCGTGCGCGCGCGCGTACGAGGAGTACGCCATAAAAAAGTGTAGACTCAAAATTAGATTTGAACTTAAACTTTGTCGGGAACTGTGGTCGAGAGGGTCTCGAGAGAAGTGTTTGAAGGTGGTGTTACAGTCTGCGAGCGTCCGTAATGGAACTCGTGGATTGGGTCACCATGTTCTGCTGGCCAAGCTCAGGTTCACTTTTCAGCCACAGGACAAAGTTGGGCGTGCGAAACTCCGTTCCGAAATCCTGGGCGAAGGATTTTCACGCCACGCAAGTTGGTGTCGCTTTGGGTGAACCACTCGCCATTGTTTTCCCGTTTTTTTTTTATTTCAGGTGGATTTTGTTTAACGCCATTTCCATTTCCGTGGCTTCGCTCTTGTCCGCACGACAGACACTTCACACTTTCGCACAGGTGGTGAGCCCTATTGTTTGTGCAAACTTTCGACACGTTTGCGCCACAAAAGGCCTCGGAAATGATCGGAATGTGAAACGAACCCGGATCAATCAAGTGGCGCAAACCCTCGTGGTGATATAGATTCCTATCATAGTACTCACATACGCCTCGGAGTCATGGGCTCTGTTCAAAATTGGGATATTTAACTAAACCACGCTGATGTACTCATAGACAGAGGAGACATTGTAGGCCCAAGTTGAGATAAGGAGAGGACGTTGATGCTTCCGTCAGAAAAAAACCGGGTCATTGGAATGACAGACGACGGATCAACTTCTATCTTCTACATCTAGTATTTTGGCTAGAAAAATTTACAAAAACTGGCATCCCATTGCTGATAAAATTAACTAACAACTTTTATAAATGTATTGCAAAAAAAATTGTTAAAGTTAATTTAAAATTTTACATCCATTCTACCATGTTCATCGAACCCATATCCTTCGAAACGATCGATGAGGCTTTAATGGTGGCTTTAAATTTCTGAGCACTGTATTTTTTTCCCGAGTCCATCGCCTTGCCATAAAACGTGTCCAGCGTGAGCGCCGTTTTTCCTCCCATCGCTGATGTTTTTGTTGCACTATTAATCCCACCTAATCGCCATCAATTTAACCGCACGCCGCAACCTCCCAGTGGAAAAGAGTGCAGTTGCACACAGCTAAAGTGCATCAATTCCCCCAGCAAACCTGGAAGAAGCAACAGCACAAACGTCACACATGAGCTAGGCTTTATGAAGGCAATTAAACTCCCACCACCAGCCAGCGCTGCACTTCAGGTGGACGTGGTGAACTTTATTGTTTGTGTTAGGCAGCTGGGAGCTTACTGGGAGCTGCACACTGCTGGACCTTCAGGACTTTATCGTCTGCACGGGCACACGTGTTGTCCATGCCCGCATGAATTCATTGGAGAGCGAACCGGAGGAAAAAAAAAGGTAGTTCAGCTTGTAAAAACTCGTAATCGTTCAACTCGAGCGCTCGAGGAGCAACGAGCGTGCGCGCGCGCGTACGAGGAGTACGCCATAAAAAAGTGTAGACTCAAAATTAGATTTGAACTTAAACTTTGTCGGGAACTGTGGTCGAGAGGGTCTAGAGAGAAGTGTTTGAAGGTGGTGTTACAGTCTGCGAGCGTCCGTAATGGAACTCGTGGATTGGGTCACCATGTTCTGCTGGCCAAGCTCAGGTTCACTTTTCAGCCACAGGACAAAGTTGGGCGTGCGAAACTCCGTTCCGAAATCCTGGGCGAAGGATTTTCACGCCACGCAAGTTGGTGTCGCTTTGGGTGAACCACTCGCCATTGTTTTCCCGTTTTTTTTTTATTTCAGGTGGATTTTGTTTAACGCCATTTCCATTTCCGTGGCTTCGCTCTTGTCCGCACGACAGACACTTCACACTTTCGCACAGGTGGTGAGCCCTATTGTTTGTGCAAACTTTCGACACGTTTGCGCCACAAAAGGCCTCGGAAATGATCGGAATGTGAAACGAACCCGCTCAGTGAGTTGCTGTGTCACCAACAAAACAAAACAAAAAACTGGAGAAGTATGTGCTTGTGTTGTGGAATTAAAAATTTAAATACTACCAGCAAAACTTTCGAGTGCTTAGGTGATTGTTTTGCAGTCGCTTTTTAAATGAAGATAACACAGAAAAAGCACCCCACGATGAGAGCCATTTTTCTCTCGCCAGTCACGTTCCCTGTCATTGTCCTTTAGTCACCCCCCTTTCGATCGACTCTTCTGTCAAACGGTACGTCATACCGGTTGACCAAACTGTAAACACCAAGGCAAGCAACCGTTCATCTGTTGTGTGGACATCATGGTTTACCAGGGTAATGGCAATTATTGCGCCAGCGTTCCGTTTTGGGGAAAGATTGACGTATTTTCCACACACACACACTCTCACACAGTCACACACCAAAGTGGCCCAACTTCAAAAAGACGAGCTGTGTGCTACAACGTTGAAAGATTTATTGACCGGTTGATTAATTCGCCAACGGCACGATAGACAGACGAGCATCGGCCCAAGGATCTCCGTTCGCCGTTCACTCGCATGCAGACAAAGATGCACCGGCGCGTGTGAGTGTGTTTATGTTTTGTTGCCACTTTTTCTGGACCGATTGATGGTGAGTTGGCGCTGCAGAAAAGGAGTAAGGATCGTACGCTTGGAGCTGCCACTGCGGCAAGTGGCCACTTTTGAAGACGTCGTGGCTCTGGCTGTGGATGGTGAGGTGATTTATGAAGTCTCTTTTACTGACCATGTACCATGCAGACACACACACACACACACAGTTTTCTCTAAATTGGAGTTTGCAAAGCACAAGTTTATCCCCAAAAACCGAACGCAGGATCATATCTTAAAGAGCTCACCATGTGGCTTACGGGCTAATACGCTGCTTAGAGGTTTCCAGTTTATCAACTCTGACAAGCGGAGTTCCGAGATTGTGCTGGCTGCACTGGATGCGATTCGGGGGTGGTAGGAGGTTTTTGGGCAGGCATAGTTTGATGGTTACATAAATTAATTTAAAAATAGCTGCACTTGAATCCCAACCCATCAGGGTTTTCCATTTCACTCTAGGCCGCAACATTCCCGGTGGCGAGTGTTGCTGGTGGTATTTTCATTTCATTAAAACATACTTTCAGCAAATCAAGCAAAATAGCTAATGGTTTGCACGCCGCCAGGGCTGCCGGGGAGGAATAGTTCCGTGGTTTAATTAGTGCGTATGCCATGCGCCATCCACCGTCTCGTTGGTACCCCAGCTTGAAGCGCTGACCTAAATCCGGTTGGAATGGAATTTCATTTTAAGTTTGACTCCTATCTTCCCTCAAACCACAACACTCGGCGGCTCGGCGTGAATGTGTACGTTGTCCAATACAAAAATTGACATCTAATCCTGGTTTGCCGGTACACTCGGTACACAGTTTCGGCCTCTCATTCTGTCTGCCCGTTGGATAGTGTCTTTGTGGGTTAAATGCCGCGAAATCCACTCAAATCTGGTCTGGTTCGAAAGCATATCAGCGTGAGTCACAGTTTTGACGATGGCCTGGGGCCACGCGGCAACAGTTGTGGTTTGTCACAAAAATGGTGGTGGTGGCAGAAGAAGAAACAAATTAAAGCAGAAACAAACCCAGCTCATATGGGACGGGGGACCCCTTCAACGGAACAACGAAAAAGTCGAGCATAAAAAGGCCCAAAACGTGACTGCCGTTGACCACTAACAATCGGTTTGAAAATGGTTTTGCTAATAAGAAAAACAAAAGTAAAAAACTACCCCCAAAAACATTAACAACCGAACTGGCAGAACTTGTTTAATGCGGTCATAAAATCTATTTGTAAACACGATCATTTCGGAAACGCACTCTCTAGTCGGGTGATCGTTTTTTTTATTGCGTTTTATGGAGGAACGTTTCATTGAGTTATAGTCTTCGAGAAAGGTGTAGTTTTGTGTGTGTGTGTGTTTTTTTGTGGTTATAACTTTTAATGTTATAAGGATTCAAAAGTTGATTGTGATGGGAGTGTGCAGTTTCGGTTTGTTTGTGATCTGGATTAGATATGAAGGATATGTTAGGAGCGAGGCGTTAATTACCATGTATGTCTGTGGCCTTAATAGGGTTTATTAGCCATGGTTCCGTTCCAGATCAATATAATACTGGATATTATATGGATAGAAAGTGTTGGAGACTTGGCTCTTGAATCGTATAGTTTGCGAATCATTTATTCCAAAATAAGAGCTTTAAGTTTTAGCAGTTAGTTCTTCAGAATACTAGGATCCATCTAGATAAATATCGTAGCATTAAATGCACTGCATGACTGACAAGTCGAGCTTTGGCATTAAAAGATCTCACCTAGATTAAGATCCTAAAGGAGGGATCTGCCTGCAAAATGGACTACATTTAAAAGTCACAAATAGCTGTATTTGGGGTCTCAGCCGAGTCTTGGTGCATCGTTAAGTGTATTTAAAAATATTCAGAATCTGTTCTTAAGCTCCCTGTAGTAAACACCAATTGCTCCGTATCCTGTTCTCCTCGTGGATCTATAGATCTCGTGTGATGGAACAGGATCGCTAAAGAGCAGTCGGGGATCTTGTATTGAACAGTTCTTACACAAATGAAGTTACACATCGTACATGTTGCAGTCAATGCGGCGAAACTCATGAAGGTCTAGACGAACTGTTCGGTTCAGTAAACGATCTTGAACTTGCCAATAACATCAATGACTCTAATTACAGTATCTTCTTCGTTGAATATAATCGCGAAAATGTTTAATGGTTTACAGGTTCCATACACATAACAGTGGTGTATGCAGGTTCCAAGGGTCAGAGCAATAGTTAATATCGTGAAGAATATTCTGGATATTATAAACTTTCTCAGACAAAGTCTTCAGACGTAACTGTCTGTATCTCAGCAGTAGGCAGCAGTCGGTTTGTGTAGACGACTTCTTTTTTAGTCAGCAGAGGAGTTTTGTGGTGAGGTTTGTCCACCACAGGAAGGAATTTTCTGAAAACTATGGCAAGATGGTCCCTTATGAAGTATAACTAGAGTTTGAGTCATAATTACAATATTCCATATACAAACATTTATGAGGTTCCTATCTAGTCGTACGTTCTGGATTGCCGGGTGGCATGAAACTTTGTTAAAGATCTCAAATATCTTTCTTTGTCCATAATCTACGGCTTTAGACCTGTAGATGGAAATATTTTCTTGATAAGTATTGAGTAATATTCCTAGATCACTAAGCCAAGGCAACCTATCAAACTCAAATTAGTTCTGGATATATTACTCCATTACAAGCATCAAATTGGTCCACTCCGAATCCGGTTTCTGGAAGATTTATGACACACGCTTTGTACCGCCATGAATACATTGTACGCACATTTGTCGACACAACACGTGTGAAAAGGATTAGCCGAACCTGCCTTAGGTTTAGTTTGCCGATGTTTTGTGTTATTGTTTGCTCATGTTTTACCTCGCCAACGGTTTAATACAAATCCTTACTAGACGCTATATGTTAGCAAATGTGTCACTGCGACACCAATCCACACCCGTTCCACTCTTCCTCCAGCTCAATCTAATCCACCGGGTTGATGTTAAGCAGGGTGAAAAAATGTTGTCTTTACCACACGCTCCAACGTCTCGCCTACCGGATATAACACCTTCTCACACTTCTAGACGCTAGACGAGTGTTACAGTTTGCAAAAAATATGCGTACCGGCCGTCGCACGCATTGGCTGGCCGCCGGAATTATTAATTAGTAGCGGCGAAAAATTGGTGGCAAAATTTATTTTTAAGCACCAGCGTTAAGAACAGACAGAGACGCGGTGTGTGACAGTGTTTTAAAGTGTGTTGTATATACATGGGTAACGTTTGTTGGACGGATTCATTAAACGCGTGTTATGTTTTAGGGCAGAATGCTTCACACGCACTATGCATGTGAAAGGTGTGTGTTTTATAGCAAATAAGCTTGTCTAAACTTCAATTTTAAATGGTCTTAATTGAGAGTTAAGTGATCCGTTTTTCGATTTATACAAACGCGAACAAATTTATGTTTGATATGCTAAAAATACTCCAAGTTGCTGTGTTTCGCCTTAGGATGTCATTTAGTTTGTTTTATTTTCATTTCACTTCCAATGACAAATTTATTCTTTTTCGGAGCTGTTTGATATTACTTCAAGTCTTTACTGCCGGGATGATTTATACCTCTTTCTATATTATCAGTCACGAAGAATCCACGCATGATGAAGTGTTAGCGTAGTCAGTTTGGGCAAGACAAATAGAAAAAAGTGGCAAAAGAAAACAGTGAATCGCATGTTTCGGCTGCCGGTGACATTTAGTATCACGCACATTGCCGGATTATAAAATATTCCTCACTTTGTATGCCATAAATTGTGCCACTTATTTTTGGAAACGCGCCGGGTTCCATTTCTCCCCTCCCGAGTTCGAGCGGTTTTCCCTTTTGGGAGTGTCGGAATGTGTAGAATGGAAAATCTGTCCATGCTCGAAACAAAACTCGCCTCATACTGATACGAGAACACAGCGTTATTCTTGCTCGAAACCGAGATCGATGACAAGTTTGACCATTTTTCGTCATCGTTTGTCGTTCACCGGTTGCGAAATGACGTGACGACACAACGCATCGGGTCATCGGGCAGCTCAAGATGCGAAACGAAACACAAATTTTGCCTTGTAAAAGTTGGCACGGTGGGACGGTGAGCCGGTGAGGACCGACAACTATCGTGAAACAAATCAATCAGCTGTCAGAGCTGGGCATCGGTTGAACGAGAGCCCCGTTCAAATCACTGTCAGCGTAAATGTCATTTTGCCCTAACGAAGGTTGTTTTGTTGTTGTTCCTCTTCTTACGCCGTCTTCGCTCACACATGGTTCGATCTTCGGTTGCGATCGATTTCGGTTGCGGTTTTTCGGGGGTAAGGAAAAAGTGTAATTTGTGACGGTCTGCTCGACCGCTTGCCGATGGTCCCGATGGTCGATTGTTGGCGAGACAACCGTACAACACGGGTGACACATAATCTATCGTTAGTTTGCCGATAATCGACGTACCATAAGAAAAGGTCAAGCTGATAGGAAAATTAAGGTGGAGTAGAAAAGTGAATGATAAAGAAAAAACACCCAACCAAGATGGTAAGGATGGTTGCAGCGTTAGCACCTTCCATGAAGAAAGCTTTTCCCTACTGTAGGACAAGAAAGGACGGCTTTTTGTTGGCCCTACATGCATCCTTCGTGGCGTTACTGTGGTCGCCGAGGATAATAAATTGAATCATAGCCTTTGACGCTTAGGTTTTTAGCTGCTTTTTGTGTAACTTTCCCGGTAACTACAGTGTGAATCTGCCCTCAGGGTTTTGCTTAGTAGTGCTGAAAAAGATCCTTTACCTTTTTATTGCCTTTTAAACAGGTCAGGAAGGCAATTAGGGAAAGGTTAGGATTAAAATTGCTATCGTTTAATATGATTTGAGGTGATACGGAGATCATGATTGTATAGTTAGGGATGAAAATCCCTCGTTTATTTTATAGACATTAAAAACTAATCCAATAGCCCTACTGAACTTCAGTTTGGGATATGATGTAAGGCATCAACCACTTAACCTCTCTTGGGTCAGTAGTTATAAACGATTTTATAACGCGATGAAACTTTTCCACTCAGAACACCTGTCTCGATGGACGAAGCTAGGTCTTCACAGAACATTTATAGTCTCAGTCTTCATATACGACTATGACACGGGAGGGAGGGAGAAGACAACGAAGGATCCGTCATATTGGAGAGCGAAATCTTAGTTTCTCATTGCTTTTTAAATTGAATAATCTAGACAACATACCTCTAACTACGTCAAGTGTTTAAAGATTCCTAAAGTGATGTAGTATCTTCACGTTGCGATGGTTTGATTCGTTAGGAAGACTGTAATGTGTGGTATAATCCAATATCTAATGCCTATTGCGTACTTCAAATCCGATCAACTTAAAGTTGAAGTTGTTAGGATATCTTAAGATTTCAACAATAGAAGTCTATACAGAATTGAAATAAATGAAAAAAAACTTGACGGAAATCTAAGAATATCTGCTAAATCTGAGGATTGGAGTCAAGGATCATTCATATATACTTGTCTTGGCATGCTCTGAGCTTGACTGAGATGTGAGTCCTTCTTCTCCAAATCGTGATATTCTCTCGTCTCAATATCAACAGAATATAGATATTCAAGTAGTCTGACCTTCGAGGCTTTATTTTTTTAAGGCTGCTGTCCACAATAGCTCCATAACTACAACAACATATTCACAATCACCAAAACTACTCCCTTCTAAATACAAATAAACCACTCAATACGACAAATATTGCCACATACTTCAACGCACTCCACAAATGTCACCACTGGGCCTTGTTCAGCCGTTTCACCAAACCACAACTTAACATAGATATCATCGTGTGCAAGCCGCAAGCCACGGCATTACAGTTTAAGGGTTCAAAAAGTCAAAACATTCACGCACCGCACAAACACGATAGCCATTCTCCCCCGGTCGTCGTTGCCGTCATAGCATTGACATTTACAATTTGCCTGTTAGCTTGTTCGAAAGCCTAATCACGCTCTCACCGTGCGCGCGTGTTCCCTGGTTGCGGCAGGGATGCAATCGAATGCAATCGCAGCATGATGTCATGTTACATCGCCCGGTGCACAAGTTTTTCCTTCTCCCTGCTGTGATGGAAAATGGGTTAAAATTATGCAAAATTTTACGCTTGTTAAGTGAGGCAATCCCGAAACTGGTGCACTGGTGTGTCGCGTATGGCGTGTGGTGGTTAGAGAGAAAAAAATGAAGATCGCTTTTCGTGATGGCGAGCACCAACTCAAAGTCTCACATGTTGGAATAGCAACAAGAGAGCGAACGAGAAGTAACCACCATTACGGCGTACCTTTATTACTTTACTTTCTTTTTTTTTGTTGATAGTGCTACCATGTAACAACTTAAAGTAAAGCTGCTGCTGAGGTGAGAAGATAAAAAGAGCTACCCTAAAGTATATTGAAAATGTAGCTCACCTACGGGCTTTAGTTTTGCATGCCCAGTTCGTGTGGATTTTGGGTAGAGATTATGTGCACGGTCGAGAGGTTAAGTGATTGCAAACGATGCGCCCTGGTTCGGTATGGAAAGGCCGGTCCAGTGCTTTGCCGTTGGCTCTATTAGTTAGTGTACAGGAGCACGTTGGATAATTAGTATCGTTTCGAGGGGGGTTTTGTTCGGGTTTGTGAGATTACCGGGTTGCGATCGAAACCACAAACACAGGTTTGGCGGTGGTGATGGTATTTACCAGTGTACAGTCAGTGGTAATAGGCTTTCAGACCGATGATTTCTCCCGATGAGTGGATTTTCGTTGCTGGAAGCTGGTTAGGGAGAGAAATAGGCTTACAAACCGGATACAATCGGATTATGTTGAGAGCTAGGTTGGTTCGTTTCGGTGGGGTTAGGTGGATGCTTGAGGTTTGCTAATTGCTGATACTAATGATGAAACAGAATTCTGCATATTAGATTATTACTGTGGGAGGTGCTTTAAAAAGTTGATTTCGGAAATTTGGAAACAATATTGATTAGAAAGAGACGGTTCTGTTGTTGAACGGATGAGACATTGTATGAATTAAAATCCGTATCAAGAGTTAACATTCAGGATCTAAAATTAGTCCTAAAAGTTGTAATATGGACGACAAGACCTTAAAGACTATCAAACTAAGAATAGAGCATGTTGAGAAAATAGCTTAATATGACCGGGGTGGCCCGGTGGTAGATGCGACAGCGGCGAAGGGTCTTCACACGGCGGGACCGGGGTTCAAGTCTCATCTGGGCCGTTCACCCATAGTGAGGAGCGACTATCAAACTATGCAGTAACAATAAGTCTAGTAAGCCAAAAAAAATGGCAGGCATGACCTTAAGAGGTCGTTAGGCCAAGAAAGAAGAAGAGAACTCTTGGAATAGATGTCAATCTAAAACCCACTATCACATGCTTCTAACACCAGAGCCGATGCTTTTATTGAAATTTACAAGGTGCATTTCATCACATTATACGAAACAATAGTGGCAGACTTGAAGCGACTTGTCTAAGGAATTAATTTGAGTATGACTTTTTGAACCTTATGGGTTACGTGCTTGCACGACAAGGTCTCTTGGTAGGCTATCTTCCCTTCAATCGTTGAAGTTTTGAACCGGAAGGCCGCGCAGTCGTTCGAGGACCGTTAGACGAAGAGGTCTCTTGGTAGATGAAGTCCCTTGAACAAAGTTGTATTTGGGTAGATGAGGACCATTCAGGAGATGAGGTCTCTTTGAAAAAAGCCTTATTGCATTAGACGTTCTCTTGGAAGATATGGACCATTGGACTATGAGGAGTCCTAGACTATGACTATAAACTATAACGCCCTTAACGAGTCTATTTTGAATTCGTGATATTTTCCGTAATTTCTTGCTTGTCATTATTTCTAATATTTAATCATCAACCTTTTATGTGCCTTTGCTAATCACAGGCATCGATTCAAAAAAAGAATCAGTTTTGTTCTTCTAATTCTTTAACCAAACACATTAGATAATTTAACATGTTTACATCCAATTTAATCTATAAATTTTGATGGCATAATGTAGTACCATGTATCGATGAATCTGCCACCTAAATTAAATAATACATCACGACATTCATCCATGTTTCTACCTTTTTTTCGCTCCCAACAATCTGTCCCAAACCTGTGATCCTAACATTTCAAATCAGTACCCCCAAAGTCACGAAAGAGAACAAAAAAAACACAAACACCCCAAACTCCATGCATCGTAAATGTCACCGGCGATAAAATATTTAACGCTCCATTATCAGAACCGAAGGCGCCGAAGAATGAGGTTTTCCTTTTTGATTTCTTCACCAACCCCAAACCGTCAGTAGCGGCTCCAGGGGCACTAAACAGTGAAGAAAAAAAAAGAGCGTGTAGTCAAACGAAATTACGTGACCAAGGCGGAAGTGAGCGATTCGAGTCGAACCGAAAAACTTTTGTATCAGAGCGCGCCCCCTGTGTGCGGGCACGCCAAAGTTATGTTAATGCGGTCCGCCATGGGTGATAGAGCATTTCCCACCCAAAGCCCCACGGCTAATCGAACGAAACGGGCCGCTGTTAGTTGGGACCGAAGGATGTCTAGTTGTAGCGACGGTGTACGACGGTTTGTAAAATGTAAATTTGAAAAAGGAAAAGGCTTAATCTGATCTAACGAAACCCTTCCGGCTGTTGCAGTCGATGTTGTTTTGTTGCGGTGTGTGGATTTACTTTATGCCACCAAAGTAGTGGTAGGTTTTGTAAACATATTTTGATTTGATACGTTTGATACGTTTACTCAGCGTAATCCGCATGGGAATTCGGTTAAGAAAATAAAAAAGTCAGCTAAAGAAATAGGGTGAAAGATGTTTAACAAAAAGACATAATCATGCATGAAGTAATGTTGCGAAACCAATTTCCTCTCACCGGTCGCTTCCGGAATGACGAATGTGTAGCGGCTTGCTGGGAAACCGATTAACATAGAGAAAGAAACTGCGCCGCGACTTACTACGGGGGATCTAAAACTATGATCTTGATGTCGTGATGCGTGCCCCACTCATCTAAGATTCAGTTGCGATGGAAAATTGGTGGAAATTTATTAATAAACCCGCGTCCCGCAAGTGGGGAGGGATGGGAAAGCAAGGAAAAACTGCATGTCGTAGCCGATTTTTCTAACAACAGAAACAACAATCTCAAGGTAGCCAAGCAGCCAAGATTGTTTATTTTCCTTGCTTTTCTTTCTCTCGGTCGCCACTTATGTGAAAACTGTTTGGGAAAACATTTCGAGTGAAAAAAAAAATTCAATCTCGCGTGCGGTCAAAAGTCATCTAAATACAAAAAAACCGCGCGCACCATTCCGACCTGGAATGGTCTGGCGAGGGATGACGGAACGGCCCGGGGGTTGCTTCTTGGAGCGATGAAGCGGAGGGGTTTCACGAAATCAGGTCACTTTTTTTTGATAGCGTACCGATGATAGTGGGCGATGTGGGTAGGAACTTCGGTAGGTGAGGGTCTGGGAAATATGAAGGGAAAAATATTTATGCGCAAATGTTAATGAACCGTGCAAGCCGGTGTGGCGTGGATGGGATGGTGCGCTATGCACGTCGCAGAATGTTACTAACACTACCGAACACAACTAATGTTGATGTTGTAGCTGCTACTGCTGCTGCGGCTGCTACTACGCAACGACTGTTCACTTCCCATGAGCGAAAATGCGTCCCAAACCACTTGGACGCTCCGTCTGACGTCAGAAGGTGAAGACGAGCGTGCAGCCAAGGAAATAGCTGATATATCCGGAATATAGGAATAGTGTCGCCAGTGGGGCTGTTTGGATTTTTGGCAGAATTTAGCTCAGTGCTTGGTTTTGTTACTTCACGCTTGGTTTTGAGTTTAAGCATAGTTAAAGAAGAGGATTTTTACTGATGGTTGGAGGTTTATTTTCTGTCATTTGAAACAAAAAGCTTTGAAACAATCATTTAGTTATCAAGATTAGAGAGTGTTTAAAACATGTGTAGTAGTTCGTCGTAAGTGAAATTTGTCTCGAATTAATGTAATGTGTAATGTATTAAACTATAACTCAAAGTTTATTCTTATTTACAGTGAAATACAGTATTTCCCGATCAATTACGTCGTTTAATTGGTAACAAAAACAACTATTGTTGTAATCAATTGTTCTTATCAGTGTGATGTATACAAACATCATCAAATGTGACATTATCTGCTGCTATTGCGATGTCATCTGTGCACAATATCTTTAATGTGATAGCATTATTGAATCAATTAATCACTGTTTAGTTCTTGTTATTCTTGCAAAATCATTTGAGCGATTTAAATAAAATTAATTAAATTTATCACAATATTTTTCATAAACAGGAAAAACAAAAAGCTGTCTTTAACAATACTTGAACAAAATCGGGACATACGGTCCAGTTAACTTCAATGCTGATCTAATATTTAAGCGATTCGTTGTTCATCATTATTATCTTATGGTTTTCCTACAAGGAAATTTGATATTGATTGCATGTACTTTGGTTCATGCAGTAGTTTTAATTGCTTCAGCATTTCTCTCATTTATCATCTCTCATTTAATGAAATAATCCTTCACCATCTTCTTTTTCTTCTTCTTCTTCTTCTTCTTCTCCTTCGTCTTCTTCTTCTTTTCTTCTTCTTCTTCTTCTTCATCTTCTTCTCTAGTTCTACAACCTCAGTAGGTCTTGGCCTGTTATTTCTAGCTTTGTATGACTTCGTATCACCACCCATTTACCATGAAATAATGCAAATTGATTATTATAAAACATTTGATGATGAAAAAAGAATTTGTTTTTAATATCTTGAATGACGAAATCATTGCCTTCTCTTTTCACTTTCCATATTTAAATTAAATATTTTTTTCTATTATTTTACAATCAATGCCTTCACTAATTCGATTTCCGATATCGATTCTATATTCTATTCAATTTGATTTGTTAGTTTTTTTAATTTCCTTTTCTTAGTTCTAACATTAACTGCGTTTCATTTGGAGCGACTTGGACTTATTACTGTTTCTAAAACTAAATGTAAAATGACAAAATGACGATTTATTTTGACCGAAAAAAAAATGCAAAAACGCCTTATAAAGCTATAGAATAAATTATTTCCTTAAGAAATAACAATTTATGTTTCCATTTCTCTCTTTTGAACGAACTATCTTTGCCTGACATTTGACATTTCACATTTATCAAAACGCACAATACAACTACGCTCCAGCATCATTAGTTTCCGCTCTCATTACCGATCTTCCCGGGTGAAGCCTTCCGCCGGCAAAGAAAAATGACCCACCCATTACAAAATTAGTCCACACCTAACCGCAGCCACAGCATGACCTTCGACAATTGTCAACACAGTTGGCCAAAATATCCTCCCCCAGTTGCTATCACCCCTTGTCAGCTTCCCCCCTCGGATCGGATGCAATGTTTTACCTGAGAAAAGTTTTGATGAATGACAAAAGTTAATTACGGTGACGGGGTGTAGAAATTGTGCAACGGCACCGAGACGCTCGCGGTCGCTGACATTTTAGTGGCAGGAAGATTAATTGGTATGTCACTCGCCGTCAGCCAAAGATCGCCCTAGGTGTCTGGGGTAGTTCGACGAGCGTTTAAGAGTGAGAGAGAGAGAGAGAGAAAAACGAAGAGAAAACTCAACCCATCATCCGTCCGGGTGGGTGAGAATTGATTGGAAAAGATCGCCCAATGGTAGGAGGCAAAATTCGGTCAACCAGTCAGTTCGAATTAGCGTTTAATGGTCGTACGCTTCCGGGACACCCCGTACAAGCGCGTGTGTCGAACGCAAGATGCATATTTGGTGACCTGCAGTGCGTGCGTGTGTGTGTGTGTGTGCGGGTGACTAACATCAAGAAAGACACGACACAGTACTTTCCCTTTCCCTTTCGCATGAACCACGGATGGGGTTTGGCCGGATGGTGGGAAAAAAGTGTCAGCTTCGCTAATGGTGATACCGGCAGGGTTCGTCGTGAGGGTTAATGGTTCGTTTAAAAAGTAATTTAAGCCGTACGTGTGCGCGTGTGTGTGAGCGCCGGACAACGTGTGACGTTGGTGTACGATCGGGCGACTACTTTCGGTGACGTCGGTGTGTCGGCTGGACGTGCCGAAGTTGACGACGTCGTCGCTCGGGGTGCTAATTGTATCTAAGTGTGCCGTAAGTGACAATTGGCTAAAGATTGCCGACAGAGGGCACCATCGGTGACAATTTTGTGACAAATGACATATGTCAAATCGATGTTTGTGCCAATTCTGTTTCTGGTGTGAAGTTTTCGGTCTGGTTTTGGTATTTAGATTGAAAAAAAGAGTTTACAACCAAAAGGGCAACATCTGGTACCAATTAGACCATGAAGTTCAAGAGTTATCGCTATAAAATCTATTCTATAATTTATTTGAATAGTTAATTTGAATTACGTTGAAGACTGTGCACCAGTGACTAGGAGAATAAAAGTACGTTAGGTTGTTCGTGTAAGCATCTTGAGATCAGATGGTGAAATACTGAGTAAGAATCGGGAAAGATCCCTTCGAGACAAGAAGAAGTCTTGATGTTCCATGCTTGATGTCATAGTGTTACAGTTATATATGAGTTCCAGATGTCGACAGTTAAGATCAGTATTTTATCATCTTTTGTTATGTTATAGCCTTGATCGGCAGGAATATTGGAATATGAGTAGGCTAATAATTATATCTCTGAAGCTATGGGTAACTAGCCAGCATTTTTGTGATACAAATCACGTAAAAAAACATCCGCAAGGCACATTTCATAATCAACCGCAACAGGAAACATATTTGTTTCGACATTTCCTGCTTCCGTACCCAGTTCCACCACTCCCTCGGAACCGCAATGCTCCACCCCGACCAGAGGGCTAATTAGCAACGGTTTGTTACTGATGCTCGTGTAACACCTTGCTTCCGCTGTTTCTACACGCGTTGATGAAGTTCAAGTTTGTATCGGAAGCTGTGAAAGTGACCACCATCGGCCACCGTGTCATAAATGTAAACAACAGTAATTAAAGAAATGCTCCCGGCCCCGGTTTGGGGTTTGCCAGAGCGAAAGAATACCTTTTAATTAGGGAACATTACCGCACGACGGAGTACGTGTGTGTCTGTCGACCTCAGGTGAGCATGCAAATTGGTGCGAAGAGGGCAAAACAAACGCATCTTGGCGCATGGCCTGCGATCATTTGCCACTTCCCAAACATTAATGCCGGCATGCAGAGAGACATTCAGCGAGTGTGAATGTATTGCTGGCTTCACAGAGAGAGAGAGAGACAGAGAGTGAGCTACAAACGTTTGGAGCAGCAACCTTCACGCAAGTCACCACCATATGGTGTGGGTTTCTGTGCGAATTCACTCGGTTGTCGGGCTTTGCAATACGCTGCGTGAGCTGCACGCGATTGACAGAAATGGCCCTGGGTAGGCACGGTTGGGGCACGGTTTTCCGTTGATAGCATTAAGCGGTGGCTAGGGTTAGGGTCACCCGAAAACGAATCAACTTAGTATACGGGCGTACGAGTGAAGGTATTCTTGATGTGCTTGATCTCTCTTGAAGTTTTGTGTGATCTCCAAATATTCTTGCACATTAGGATGCAAGACTAGCTCTTTGGTATAACATTCTGATGATTTCTGCTTGCAAACCCTCGAAAATATGGCGCCGGCACACACACATACACACACACTCCCAAACACAAACCTCACGGGACGTCGACGGGTGACCAAAAATGTAAACAAAAGAAAGGTCAATAATAATGATCGATTAATAAAAACATGAATCAAGCGCAGTTCACCTTGAACTGGAACTGGTCCGCGTAGGGTGCCGTCCCTTTCTGACGCGCGCGCACCGCACCGCACTGTGCACTGTGCGCGCCTTACGCAATAAGGTCTCTCTGTAGTCGCGTCGCGCTGCATCTCACGCCAGCAGCGTGTGCAGGTACGGCCAAGCTCCAGCTCAGGCGCTGATGCTGAACGGTTTGGAAGAGATTGTGTCCCCGTCCGCCCAGAAATGGACGCTGAGTCCTCCACGATGGATAACTGCTGTGGCGACAACCTCGCCACCGTCGATTGGGTCTTTGGTGTGTGTTTTCACGTGGCTCTGGTTTTTTGTGTTCCAAGTTCTTGCGTGTCCTCCCCGATGTTCGCCACCAAAACTTGGTAGCGTGTGTGGAGTCAATTTCATGCGGTAGCGCTGCTGTTTGGCGCGTTCGTCTTCTTTCCCATCATCTTACACGATACATCATTCCGTTGCTCGGCAAGGCTCATTGACGCACACGAATTAAGCATAATTACGAATCGCTTTACCGCAATTTACCCACGGCCACGGCCTGATGGATCTTTTAAAGCAAAATCAAACAAATATGCTTCGCTTTAAGTATCTTCCTTCTTTTTTTTTTGTTGCTTCTTGGGCTCATTTTATCTCCATTCTCTCTTAATTGCAGATTATTTTGACGACAAAGCTGCTAATTCGCGCGAATTCGCGGCAGACCCCCTGGGGACACCCTGGACTCGGAAGACGAGAGAAGCGAGGTATCCACCGGTGGTGTAGCGTTGGGATCGCTCCATCCATTGAGTGACAGGTTTTGGCGTGGCGTAGGTTGGAAAGATG
>KZ061814.1:166370-183771 GCA_002091835.1 Anopheles maculatus
GCTGGCTTCACAGAGAGAGAGAGAGACAGAGAGTGAGCTACAAACGTTTGGAGCAGCAACCTTCACGCAAGTCACCACCATATGGTGTGGGTTTCTGTGCGAATTCACTCGGTTGTCGGGCTTTGCAATACGCTGCGTGAGCTGCACGCGATTGACAGAAATGGCCCTGGGTAGGCACGGTTGTGGCACGGTTTTCCGTTGATAGCATTAAGCGGTGGCTAGGGTTAGGGTCACCCGAAAACGAATCAACTTAGTATACGGGCGTACGAGTGAAGGTATTCTTGATGTGCTTGATCTCTCTTGAAGTTTTGTGTGATCTCCAAATATTCTTGCACATTAGGATGCAAGACTAGCTCTTTGGTATAACATTCTGATGATTTCTGCTAGCAAACCCTCGAAAATATGGCGCCGGCACACACACATACACACACTCCCAAATACAAACCTCACGGGACGTCGACGGGTGACCAAAAATGTAAACAAAAGAAAGGTCAATAATAATGATCGATTAATAAAAACATGAATCAAGCGCAGTTCACCTTGAACTGGAACTGGTCCGCGTAGGGTGCCGTCCCTTTCTGACGCGCGCGCACCGCACCGCACTGTGCACTGTGCGCGCCTTACGCAATAAGGTCTCTCTGTAGTCGCGTCGCGCTGCATCTCACGCCAGCAGCGTGTGCAGGTACGGCCAAGCTCCAGCTCAGGCGCTGATGCTGAACGGTTTGGAAGAGATTGTGTCCCCGTCCGCCCAGAAATGGACGCTGAGTCCTCCACGATGGATAACTGCTGTGGCGACAACCTCGCCACCGTCGATTGGGTCTTTGGTGTGTGTTTTCACGTGGCTCTGGTTTTTTGTGTTCCAAGTTCTTGCGTGTCCTCCCCGATGTTCGCCACCAAAACTTGGTAGCGTGTGTGGAGTCAATTTCATGCGGTAGCGCTGCTGTTTGGCGCGTTCGTCTTCTTTCCCATCATCTTACACGATACATCATTCCGTTGCTCGGCAAGGCTCATTGACGCACACGAATTAAGCATAATTACGAATCGCTTTACCGCAATTTACCCACGGCCACGGCCTGATGGATCTTTTAAAGCAAAATCAAACAAATATGCTTCGCTTTAAGTATCTTCCTTCTTTTTTTTTTGTTGCTTCTTGGGCTCATTTTATCTCCATTCTCTCTTAATTGCAGATTATTTTGACGACAAAGCTGCTAATTCGCGCGAATTCGCGGCAGACCCCCTGGGGACACCCTGGACTCGGAAGACGAGAGAAGCGAGGTATCCACCGGTGGTGTAGCGTTGGGATCGCTCCATCCATTGAGTGACAGGTTTTGGCGTGGCGTAGGTTGGAAAGATGTGCCCGGAATTGGAAGTCCTGCGCGTGCATCTACAACTTCCAGATGTGTATCGACGTGTGCGCGGTGTGATTTAGCGTGAGTGAGAGTGAAAGTGAAAGCAGCCACCCCAAAAAATACATCCACACGTCCACACTCACCCTCCAGTGTTCGCTATACTTATGTGGTCACCGTGACGCTACCATCTCCTTCCCTTTCCTCCCACTCCCCCCAAAATACCCCCTTTTCGTGTTCGTACGCGTGTGTGTGTGTTGCTGTATGAGAGGTGTGTGAGCTAGTGTGAGATCTGTGCTGCGACCTGCAAGCCACCGGTATGGCGATACGAATTATTAACCATCAAACCGTGGTGAAGGGGCACGTAGTGTTGGTACTGTTGGTGCTGCTACTCTTTCAAACCTGTCGGCACCGGGCGCACGGGCTGACGGGTCTCCCCACGGTGCAGACGACCGGCCAGACGAAGATCATGCTAAAGGAAAGCCTGCTGATACCGTCGATGGACCCGGAGAAGGAGGCCAAGGCGATGTACGAGAAGGCACTGCAGCAGTACGGTATCTACGGCAAAACGCTGAAGGAGATCTGCAAGGCGTGGGTCACCCGGGGCTGCCAGTGCACCGGTACCAAAGAGGAGGTGACGCTCGTCTGCCGTGCCATCGGGCTCGACACCGTGCCGGCCGATCTGCCGACGGAGCTCGTCAAACTGTGAGTAGCCTACCGACAGCCAGTGCGCTATCAAACAATTATCAACCGTTTGCGTGCGTAGAACTAGTTTCGTTTCGGGCGTATTGCGATAGGATTCTTTGCTCTTCTCGCTGTGGGTCGAGTTGGGAGATTAAAGAGATACGGCAGACCTCGTCGAGGTTATCACCGGTGGGAAGTTATCTTCTAGGTTTTTGTTGTTGTTGTTGTTTCGGGAATGGGAACTTGACATGCACCTTGTAACGGGCTAGGGATGCATCCTTCGGATGTCGGTCAAATCAATTCGTCTTGTTTTGCGTAATTGTATTGTTGGCGGTAAAATCCCAGCTCAAGACACACTAGACATTCTTTATCTACCATTTTTGGGGTCGCCGGCAACAACCGGTGAAGCCGGTGGTGTCTTTTACCTGTGCATTTGTCAGTTTGAAAAATCACACCATCGACCGAACGTCACCGAGTCGCGTCCCAGACACCGATTAATGCGGTGTGTTGGAGCCATGTCACCTGGCACTCCGTAGCAGGGTCCGTTGTCTGTATCGGTGTGGCCAGGGTGTGTAACATTACACGTTTCTTGCACCATCAACCTAACCTAACTACTAATGCACACACCATCAGCACAGCTGTGAGCGTCTTACTGTGACTCGGAATATCGAATTCTTGTTGTACTCCCCTCCCCCTCTTCGGGAGTCTCTCCTTCATCTTCCACCTATTCGTCCAAGAAAACGCACAAAAAGCGCAACTATTCGCGTCGCGACCACTTCTGTGGTGCGGCTCGCCATGCTTGAAACCGAAACAACAATGCAACGAACTCATTTTTCATAATTTTCCACCCACTACGCGGAGGTCGTTTGGGGGTGGCGATGTTGAGGGTCCGGATGCCTGTGTTCGCCTGCCCATCGCACCAACGTCTGGGCCCGAATGTGGGGTGTCTATTTTTAACGAAAACTGCCAAACGAGACACAATTTAACGGTTTACCCCGGCGTCTGCATCGTTGTACTGATGTGGGGGGAGGTCTGTGGTCACGGAGATCCGTTGGGGAGGAGTTCCACCGAAAATTGAACCGCGAGTTTGACTTTTGCTTAGTCACATTCAAACAGGCATGAGATTTGTCTTCTCGCCCTGCCAAAAACGGATGTTTTGTACCGCCGCCGTGCCTGTTACACGCCTTGTTGATGATGATCTTCGGCGGGGTTTTTTTTTGCTGTTGAGCAGCTGATCGACGATGACGTGAGCGTTTGTTGTTGTACTACAAGAATGTAGGATTATGTTGATTGCTAATGGACGCGGCAGGTTTTGAAGATTTTCATGAAATTCATAACGACATGATACATTCGCTCAAATTATGGTTTCTTTTATGGGGGAGACATTATACACATCTACCCATTCATACATCCATTCATTGACATTCATTTACCGACTATTTATGCATATTTGTTGAATAACTATATATCTCGCACTGCAAATGGGTCTTTTAAGTGACAAAACGTGACTTGTTTTCATCCCATAGCCGGGCGGTAACAGTGTCTTCGCAACAGCTAAGATGTACCATATGGCGTTAAGTTCGGCTTACGTGCCTTGCTCAACCCTGGACGCGTATTTCCTTTTTCGCAAAAAAAAACCCAAACAAGCTAAGTGTCACTCACCGATATTTTCTTTGTGTGCCGTGTTTCGAAACAAAAGTGACGCAAAACCGTATTTCCACACCGGCGCTTCAAGAATAAATAAATATGATTAGCACAGCACACCTCGCGAAGGAACTCATAATACTCACGAGTGTGTGTGACGAAGGAAAGAAGAAGACGATGATCCCCTGAGAGACAATTTGCGTTCATATCATCACAAGGGCCCACGGTGGTGTATGCTTGGTTACCACTGTGACGAGAATGTCTAATTTGACGGGCTGGTGACCGGCCATTGCAAAACTCCGCTCATTTACGCCAGAACGCAACGAGAACCGAGTTCTACGATAGATGTGTATAAATAGCACTGACAGTTGGATTCGACCAAATTGGGACAACATTTAAACGAGGGTCAACTTGTTTCAAGTGCCTATGGACCTTTTATTATCGGCAAAACTTTAATTCCTAAATTATTTCTTAGTTTTACGCTTTCTTTCTGCCAAAAATCCTTGAATTTGCGATACTTCCACAAAAACTGCAAAAAGTAGATCAAAGTTGAAGTTGAAATATGCACGACATAGATACTCTAACTATTCAGCTAAGGATAAGTTAAAATAACTATGGTTAGCAGCCAGAAATGACAGTCCAATATCTCTCAAGGGTGTAGAACCAAAGAAAGAGAAGAATGATTAACTATAAAACGCTTCAACTTCAATTGACTGCACGAATTCAACAACATTACTTTGAATAATGATTTCTCAATGATGATTGCATCCTGTGAAATACATTTTAAGTCCTTTTGAGGCTTTTACATAGCTAAAGGAGACGTAATAGGCCCAATTAAGGATGAAAAGATAGCGTTGATGCCTCCACAAAAACGGCTGGAATACCTTAAACCCGTGAGTGATATCAAGGATTGTTGGAGCAAGCCGATGAAGCACATGCTCAATATTTTCTACACAGAGTCACGATTTTGGAGTTTTGTTAGCATAAACAACGTAACTATTCGAGAGTTTAGAGCATCCAAAATAAAGCCTCACAAAAAGAGAGGCTCACAAACTAATTTTTGTGGTGTCCCACTGCACATGAGATCTGCTGTAAACTACTCGTATACTGGCTTGCACTATTATCTTACCCACTACGAATGCTCCGCGACGTGAAAAATGTGTGTCATCAGAAGAACAGAAATTGGGAGGACCAATTTTGGGGTCGCCATAGAAAGAAAGCTCGGCTGAGCTGAAGAAGTAATGAGGTTTGAATAGATTGATATGAGATGTTAATTATATGGTGCTGATATCGGCTGCAGCAGAAGCTGCCCCTATTCTCCATGAGCAATTAGCTCCCATTATGGCAGCGCGCGCCGCATTACGCCATAAATCCATTTTTCATCGCTGCAAAACAATCATCACAAGCGGGCGCAATAAATTTATAGCAAAATGTTTTGAATATTTAGCTTATTATGTGACACGCACGCACGCACTTGGCCGGAGTTTGTTGGGTAAGCATTTGCACCATATCAAGCAGATACCATGCTGGCATGTTGGTGGCTGTGATTTACATACAATAATCTCAAAGAGGAGGTGACGCTCGTCTGCCGTGCCATCGGGCTCGACACCGTGCCGGCCGATCTGCCGACGGAGCTCGTCAAACTGTGAGTAGCCTACCGACAGCCAGTGCGCTATCAAACAATTATCAACCGTTTGCGTGCGTAGAACTAGTTTCGTTTCGGGCGTATTGCGATAGGATTCTTTGCTCTTCTCGCTGTGGGTCGAGTTGGGAGATTAAAGAGATACGGCAGACCTCGTCGAGGTTATCACCGGTGGGAAGTTATCTTCTAGGTTTTTGTTGTTGTTGTTGTTTCGGGAATGGGAACTTGACATGCACCTTGTAACGGGCTAGGGATGCATCCTTCGGATGTCGGTCAAATCAATTCGTCTTGTTTTGCGTAATTGTATTGTTGGCGGTAAAATCCCAGCTCTAGACACACTAGACATTCTTTATCTACCATTTTTGGGGTCGCCGGCAACAACCGGTGAAGCCGGTGGTGTCTTTTACCTGTGCATTTGTCAGTTTGAAAAATCACACCATCGACCGAACGTCACCGAGTCGCGTCCCAGACACCGATTAATGCGGTGTGTTGGAGCCATGTCACCTGGCACTCCGTAGCAGGGTCCGTTGTCTGTATCGGTGTGGCCAGGGTGTGTAACATTACACGTTTCTTGCACCATTAACCTAACCTAACTACTAATGCACACACCATCAGCACAGCTGTGAGCGTCTTACTGTGACTCGGAATATCGAATTCTTGTTGTACTCCCCTCCCCCTCTTCGGGAGTCTCTCCTTCATCTTCCACCTATTCGTCCAAGAAAACGCACAAAAAGCGCAACTATTCGCGTCGCGACCACTTCTGTGGTGCGGCTCGCCATGCTTGAAACCGAAACAACAATGCAACGAACTCATTTTTCATAATTTTCCACCCACTACGCGGAGGTCGTTTGGGGGTGGCGATGTTGAGGGTCCGGATGCCTGTGTTCGCCTGCCCATCGCACCAACGTCTGGGCCCGAATGTGGGGTGTCTATTTTTAACGAAAACTGCCAAACGAGACACAATTTAACGGTTTACCCCGGCGTCTGCATCGTTGTACTGATGTGGGGGGAGGTCTGTGGTCACGGAGATCCGTTGGGGAGGAGTTCCACCGAAAATTGAACCGCGAGTTTGACTTTTGCTTAGTCACATTCAAACAGGCATGAGATTTGTCTTCTCGCCCTGCCAAAAACGGATGTTTTGTACCGCCGCCGTGCCTGTTACACGCCTTGTTGATGAAGATCTTCGGCGCGGGGTTTTTTTTCTGTTAAGCAGCTGATCGACGATGACGTGAGCGTTTGTTGTTGTAGTACAAGAATGTAGGATTATGTTGATTGCTAATGGACGCGGCAGGTTTTGAAGATTTTCATGAAATTCATAACGACATGATACATTCGCTCAAATTATGGTTTCTTTTATGGGGGAGACATTATACACATCTACCCATTCATACATCCATTCATTGACATTCATTTACCGGCTATTTATGCATATTTGTTGAATAACCATATATCTCGTACTGCAAATGGGTCTTTTAAGTGACAAAACGTGACTTGTTTTCATCCCATAGCCGGGCGGCAACAGTGTCTTCGCTACAGCTAAGATGTACCATATGGTGTTAAGTTCGGCTTACGTGCCTTGCTCAACCCTGGACGCGTATTTCCTTTTTCGCAAAAAAAACCCCATACAAGCTAAGTGTCACTCACCGATATTTTCTTTGTGTGCCGTGTTTCGAAACAAAAGTGACGCAAAACCGCATTTCCACACCGGCGCTTCAAGAATAAATAAATATGATTAGCACAGCACACCTCGCGAAGGAACTCATAATACACACGTGTGTGTGTGTGACGAAGGAAAGAAGAAGACGATGATCCCCTGAGAGACAATTTGCGTTCATATCATCACAAGGGCCCACGGTGGTGTACGCTTGGTTACCACTGTGACGAGAATGTCTAATTTGACGGGCTGGTGACCGGCCATTGCAAAACTCCGCTCATTTACGCCAGAACGCAACGAGAACCGAGTTCTACGATAGATGTGTATAAATAGCACTGACAGTTGGATTCGACTAAATTGGGACAACATTTAGACGAGGGTCAACTTGATTAATGTGCCTATGGACCTTTTATTATCGGCAAAACTTTAATTCCTAAATTATTTCTTAGTTTTACGCTTTCTTTCTGCCAAAAATTCTCAAATTCCCGATACTTCCACAATAACTGCAAAAAGTAGATCAAAGTTGAAGTTGGAATGACGAATGACTAACTATAAAACGCTTCAACTTCAATTGACTGCACGAATTCAACAACATTACTTTGAATAATGATTTCCCAATGATGATCGCATCCTGTGAAATACATTTTAAGTCCTTTCGAGGCCTTTACATAGACAAAGGAGACGTAGTAGACCCAATTTAGGATGAAATGATAGCGTTGATGCCTACACAAAAACGGCTGGAATACCTTAAACCCGTGAGTGATATCAAGGATTGTTGGAGCAACCCGATGAAGTACATTCTCAATATTTTCTACACAGAGTCACGATTTTGGAGTTTTGTTAGCATAAACAACGTAACTATTCGAGAGTTTAGAGCATCCAAAATAAAGCCAATTGCTTCCAAATTGTAATACTTTGAAGCTCAACAAAAAACTAATTTTGGTGGTGTCCTACAGCACATGAGATTCGCTGTAAATCACTCGTCTACCGGCTTGCACTATTATCTTACCCACTACGAATGCTCCGCGACGTGAAAAATGTGTGTCATGAGAAGAACAGAAATTGGGAGGACCAATTTTGGGGTCACCATAGAAAGAAAGCTCGGCTGAGCTGAAGAAGTAATGAGGTTTGAATAGATTGATATGAGATGTTAATTATATGGTGCTGATATCGGCTGCAGCAGAAGCTGCCCCTATTCTCCATGAGCAATTAGCTCCCATTATGGCAGCGCGCGCCGCATTACGCCATAAATCCATTTTTCATCGCTGCAAAACAATCATCACAAGCGGGCGCAATAAATTTATAGCAAAATGTTTTGAATATTTAGCTTATTATGTGACTCGCACGCACGCACTTGGCCGGAGTTTGTTGGGTAAGCATTTGCACCATATCAAGCAGATACCATGCTGGCATGTTGGTGGCTGTGATTTACATACAATAATCTAGCGGTATAGAAATCCAACACGTTCCAATTTATCCAGCGTGAGTATAAATAAACCACCGCGGCTCACCGTCCATGGTGCCTGTGTCATCCACAGCCAAAAAGCAACCTACGCGCCCTATTATGGTTTGACAACGTTCAACATGCTTCTGACAGTTGGCAAACAAATCCAAAACCCTCCGGATTCTATACACCTCCCCATCAAAACGGGTTGCCGTGAAGGTAATTTTAGCTGGAGAGTCAAGTCAAGCCACAGTATCCTTCCGCTATTTGAAGGCATCTTCGAGCTCGAGCCAGGGTAGCGCGTGTTGATATGTTTGCAGAAATGATTGATAGACACCAGGCATAGGGCCCGGTACGAGTGAGTCGCTGCTTCCAAAAGCGGTACACCTTCCGCAGCTTGATCTCGTTAGACATCTCAGCACCCGTACGGCTCAATAAATCAAACATCCACGACTCGGTGGAATCGACAATGACAAGGGGGAAAACAAAAACCGAAGGTGCCATTTTTCCATGGATGATGATTCGCCCGATAGCTTTATTTATCTCAGGAATGGCCTTTTTCTTCGTCTCCTCTCAACACGGCCCTTCTTGTGTGGAGGCTCTCGCCGATCAAACAATTCATCAAACGCCGCACACAACAAATAAGGGCTTCCGTTTCGCTAATCATAGCGTTTGGCACAGTAAAACAGCCTCACACGCTCTCTCTCTCTCTCGCTCTCCCATATATCTTAAAGAAGGTCAGAAAAACTCCGCCCGATCGTGGAAAATTCATTACACACATTCTACGGGCAGCATTCCAACAGGGCTCCACCGAAGTGGCGCACACGATACAAAGTGGTCCACACGTCCCACGGTCATTACACGAACCGTGCGGTGATGGAATGTGGTGACAATTTATTTGAAAAGCAAATGAATTCGAATTGCCGCTTTGCTTTGGCGAACGATTGATATGGTTTCTTTTTTTTGTGTGCCCACCAGCGAAAGGGATGAAAAAGTGGAAAATGGCAGCAGATGGAGTTGGTAACAAAGTGCGCCCTAAAAGATAGGAGCATAAATGTGTGCGGAAAAAAAGCGTCCCAACGTCGGCTGGAATCAAATTCTAGAAATGGGCAGTGTTTGTGATTTCGCAAAATAAATCGACCGTAAGCACCTCGATGATGAGTTGGAATGGGTGGAGATGGTTGGCATAAAAAGGGACAACCGACATGGTATACGGGGGTTCAGTTTTTGCTTAGATTTGCTGTTATTTAGCTCTCGGCTTTATTGCGTACCGTGCGCAGGGAGATGCCAAGCTGTCGATTCCGATTCGATCGATCTGTGCTGTGTTCGATTCGGTTTTTGCTCGATTCGACCGCCGCAGATGGTCCCCCCTCCCAATCGACTGCTATGTACTGTAGACAACCAGAAATGGGCACAACTTCATCGCTTCCTCGCCCATCCATTCCGAGCGCCGCTGCACAGCCAAGAGATCCCACTCGATCGTTTACCATTAGCGGCGTGCAGCTAAAAGACACTGTCGTAATTGTGCGTTTGGTGCAACTTCTGCACTGACTTTTAATTCCGTATGCTCTCACCTCTCTTTTTTGTCTTGCTTTCTCCTGTCCACTTCCAACGGGGCCGGGCGGATAAACTGGTTTTTTATTAATTAGATACAATAAAGTTGTAAATAAATCAATTTATAATTTCGATTAATATGTTGTGCCGCGTTGCCACGATAAGCCTGATTGAGCCTGGTGTGGCTGGTTTTATGCTCGTTGCTGCTGCGGCTGACACTGGGTGTTCCAACATTCCAGCCGGTTTGATGTGTTTTTGAGTTCTTGCTTTAAGTTTTTAGCTTACGCGACTCTTCCCACAGCAAGCGTCACGCAAAATATCCAATCAACTGACATACCGATGCACCCGCTGACGTGGAACTAATCGAAGGCAAATGCATTAAGTGCGTTTTCTATGCTCTCGGTCCGAAAACGAAGTATCGCTTACTCACGCCGTCCGATGATCGTACGACAGCTCACGTTTTCACGATCGTGACGCCGCACGATCGTCGAGGACATTTGGGCAAACACCTCGTTCGGATTGACACCGGTCACGATTTATGTCCAGAATTTGAGATCCCTCCAGTGGAGAAGGATTAAGCCCATTAAGCCGATCGAAGTGCGGTTGACACCGCCCTACAAAGGTGTCATATTTCGGGAAGTCATTGTGCATACTGTAGACGTGAGTTGGCACGTTTTTGTTATAGCTTTTCGATGAGCGGAACTGGTTTTTGCATCCTCCCGATCTTAAACGGTCACTTAAGGAGATTGGTTGCAGTTTTTGGGGGCTTGTAAAAGATAGATGCTGCAGTGGCAGTTAATTGCTGGTTTGACATTTAATTGACTGCCGCACGTGATATGATTTGTGTTGCAGATTTTTCATCCTGTCAGTGCCCGAGCGTGGTGAACGTGTTTCCTGTGTTTTTTTTTTTGCGTGTCTTATCTTTGGATGGCGCTTTTTGTATTTCTGTTTTTTGTAGTCCATTATTTCAAGAGTCTTGGTCTGCAGGAAAGATAAATTATTAAGCTGGTTTTGCTGATAAATTACTCCAAGTATAGTGGCATACGTTATTTCCTTTTTGGTTTGAATTCATTTTATGAAACCCTGTATACTCCATTACTTCAAGCGTGTAGACTTCACAAAAGTAACATTTTCGTAGAAACAAATCCCGTGGTTTAGCAACTGGTGTCATAACAAGTTCGGTAGATTCGCGGGCACTCTGTTTCCGAGACACTTCGTATTGGTTGATTGTTGAATGAGCTCCAGTTTCCTTAGAATCTAGCACTCTAGAAGAATTTAAGAGGCGAATGAGGTCTCTAAGACCCAAAGCCTCTAGAAATAAACAAAACAAAAACTGTAGAAGAATCTATCATAATCTTTGTTTGCGTCCAAGCTAAAGCTGCGTACTATGGAGTTCTAGAAATATAAAGTAGCATCCAAAGTTACAATAATATTGCTAGTCTGGAATGCCATGAGACCCAACAAAGACAAAATCAAAAGCTATCAGGGTAGGTTTTGAATAGAGTTTGGCCAACATTATTAAGCCTTATAATAGCCTTATAAAAAAAAGAATGTTATTCTTCTCTCAAGAGTGGATATAGTTAGACATCGTTCTTCAGTGAGCCTTACAAGAAGCGTCGCCGTCCAATGAATTTGGAGACCTGACCTCATCATCCAATTAACCTTGTCTTCCAGTGCTTATCTACTAAAAAGTATAGTTACCTACAGATTTTGTAGTCGAAAAAGACTAATCATTATGGTATATAAATTGAAGTTAAAGAGACCTCATCCACCAAGAATCCTGTTAGTCGAAAAGGCCTCATCTATCAAAGGACATTGTCGTCTAAGCCCCATCTTTCAAGAGTCCTTATAGTTGTCGTCATTGTCGTAGTTTTATCTGGCAAGATTTTTCCTCATGGAATGCATCTTGTCGTCTAAGGGTCCTTATGATTCAAAAAGCCTTGTCGTGTGAAGAGATATTGTGAGCCACTGTTTTAGGAAGTGTTCTATGTTCCTAAGGAGAAATTCGCGCCTTATGCATGCTGTGCTTATGCCGAGCAGTAAGAGATTGTTTTATACCTAATTTACTTGTCGAAATTGTGACAATAATTACTCAGCATTCAATAGACCAGTTTTGCGGTCGAGGTTCAGTGAAAATGTAGGTTAAAAAATTAAACTTATTAAAATCATTTGTCATTTTTAATCGCACCATTTGAAGCGCAAGTCAAGCGCGTCTTTTAATTTGAATATATTATAAATTTGAATACTTCGCCTCCGGCAAAGATAAAATTAATCGGTTTGATGTGTTTTTGAGTTCTTGCTTTAAGTTTTTAGCTTACGCGACTCTTCCCACAGCAAGCGTCACGCAAAATATCCAATCAACTGACATACCGATGCACCCGCTGACGTGGAACTAATCGAAGGCAAATGCATTAAGTGCGTTTTCTATGCTCTCGGTCCGAAAACGAAGTATCGCTTACTCACGCCGTCCGATGATCGTACGACAGCTCACGTTTTCACGATCGTGACGCCGCACGATCGTCGAGGACATTTGGGCAAACACCTCGTTCGGATTGACACCGGTCACGATTTATGTCCAGAATTTGAGATCCCTCCAGTGGAGAAGGATTAAGCCCATTAAGCCGATCGAAGTGCGGTTGACACCGCCCTACAAAGGTGTCATATTTCGGGAAGTCATTGTGCATACTGTAGACGTGAGTTGGCACGTTTTTGTTATAGCTTTTCGATGAGCGGAACTGGTTTTTGCATCCTCCCGATCTTAAACGGTCACTTAAGGAGATTGGTTGCAGTTTTTGGGGGCTTGTAAAAGATAGATGCTGCAGTGGCAGTTAATTGCTGGTTTGACATTTAATTGACTGCCGCACGTGATATGATTTGTGTTGCAGATTTTTATAGCTTTTCGATGAGCGGAACTGGTTTTTTGCATCCTCCCGATCTTAAACGGTCACTTAAGGAGATTGGTTGCAGTTTTTGGGGGCTTGTAAAAGATAGATGCTGCAGTGGCAGTTAATTGCTGGTTTGACATTTAATTGACTGCCGCACGTGATATGATTTGTGTTGCAGATTTTTCATCCTGTCAGTGCCCGAGCGTGGTGAACGTGTTTCCTGTGTTTTTTTTTTTGCGTGTCTTATCTTTGGATGGCGCTTTTTGTATTTCTGTTTTTTGTAGTCCATTATTTCAAGAGTCTTGGTCTGCAGGAAAGATAAATTATTAAGCTGGTTTTGCTGATAAATTACTCCAAGTATAGTGGCATACGTTATTTCCTTTTTGGTTTGAATTCATTTTATGAAACCCTGTATACTCCATTACTTCAAGCGTGTAGACTTCACAAAAGTAACATTTTCGTAGAAACAAATCCCGTGGTTTAGCAACTGGTGTCATAACAAGTTCGGTAGATTCGCGGGCACTCTGTTTCCGAGACACTTCGTATTGGTTGATTGTTGAATGAGCTCCAGTTTCCTTAGAATCTAGCACTCTAGAAGAATTTAAGAGGCGAATGAGGTCTCTAAGACCCAAAGCCTCTAGAAATAAACAAAACAAAAACTGTAGAAGAATCTATCATAATCTTTGTTTGCGTCCAAGCTAAAGCTGCGTACTATGGAGTTCTAGAAATATAAAGTAGCATCCAAAGTTACAATAATATTGCTAGTCTGGAATGCCATGAGACCCAACAAAGACAAAATCAAAAGCTATCAGGGTAGGTTTTGAATAGAGTTTGGCCAACATTATTAAGCCTTATAATAGCCTTATAAAAAAAAGAATGTTATTCTTCTCTCAAGAGTGGATATAGTTAGACATCGTTCTTCAGTGAGCCTTACAAGAAGCGTCGCCGTCCAATGAATTTGGAGACCTGACCTCATCATCCAATTAACCTTGTCTTCCAGTGCTTATCTACTAAAAAGTATAGTTACCTACAGATTTTGTAGTCGAAAAAGACTAATCATTATGGTATATAAATTGAAGTTAAAGAGACCTCATCCACCAAGAATCCTGTTAGTCGAAAAGGCCTCATCTATCAAAGGACATTGTCGTCTAAGCCCCATCTTTCAAGAGTCCTTATAGTTGTCGTCATTGTCGTAGTTTTATCTGGCAAGATTTTTCCTCATGGAATGCATCTTGTCGTCTAAGGGTCCTTATGATTCAAAAAGCCTTGTCGTGTGAAGAGATATTGTGAGCCACTGTTTTAGGAAGTGTTCTATGTTCCTAAGGAGAAATTCGCGCCTTATGCATGCTGTGCTTATGCCGAGCAGTAAGAGATTGTTTTATACCTAATTTACTTGTCGAAATTGTGACAATAATTACTCAGCATTCAATAGACCAGTTTTGCGGTCGAGGTTCAGTGAAAATGTAGGTTAAAAAATTAAACTTATTAAAATCATTTGTCATTTTTAATCGCACCATTTGAAGCGCAAGTCAAGCGCGTCTTTTAATTTGAATATATTATAAATTTGAATACTTCGCCTCCGGCAAAGATAAAATTAATGCATTTACAAAAAAAAGCGATTCACTTAAAATAGAAACAAAACAATATTTTAAAACTGATGCACTCCAGCTGGTCGACCTCTGGGGACACTGCATTCGTAACTCAGCTTCACGTCCATGTGCATGTGTGTGTGTGTGTGTGCCAACATTATTTACGATTACTGTCGTGTGACAGATTTTCGTCTCGACAAGACCAGAGTTCGTTGGGTTTTTTTTCCTTCTGCTTGCCACCGACTTGCAACTTCTAGATTTACTGTAATTGCTGAGCTTGATGAGATGGGCAAGATCTCACGTCCCGATGTCATCGAGTCGGTTCAATGATCATCATTATGGGCTTGAGCATGTCATTACCCGAAAACGTATTTTCGGACGACAGCGCGCACGCTGCATTCGCCGACGGATGTGCATCTTTAAGGCAAGTTTTTTGCTGCGTCTTTTCGGCGATGTCCAGCGAATGGTAGATTGTCGGGTGACACCTTTCTGACACCGAAACGATGCAGACGACAGTCTCTCGGACGGACAGCCGCTGACGATTTGCTGCATCGGGGCACACTCAATATTATAAATATTTTTTAATGTGCATAATAATTGCACCGGAGTGCACCATAAATATTAAATGCTCCACCTCTGCATTCGCAGACTCGGCTTGTTGGAGTGGGAATATTTTCAATGCAGAAAAGAAAGAAACATTTAAGCAGACAGGAAGAAATGGAAAGGAACGAAGTGTCAATGCATCTGGAAGCACTGTCTGTAAGCACATCAGTAACTGTAGCCTCCGAAGAAGCTCTGATGGAGCACAAAAACAAAACACCTTGGAGGATGTTCCCATTCCCATTACGAAGCCGACAAATGGAAGGCCTAATGGGAAGGGCATAAAATTGGTGTGACAAAACGGCACACAACAAATCGAAGCGAAGAGAAAGAGCGCAACTGCCTGATTATTAATTGCATCTGATTTTGTTGGTCGCATTGCTTCATGTGCTCTTGCCAGTCGGAGAGTTCTCCGGGAAGTAATGGAGTCCGAAAGGGGAAGGCTTGTGTGGCCCTACCCAATGCACGGTGAGGTGACCTGCACCAAGGTTTGGATGCACCTTTTCGGTGTTACCAATCCATTTAACTCTGCCTGATGTGATTTTACCCTGCTTTACGTCTGCTTCATTTGCCTTCTGATTTTAATTTTACATACACACAATTTACCAACCCACAACCAAAACACCAGCTCACCCTTGGGGTTGTGATTTTCCTTTGCTAAAGCTCTTCTTTTTTTCCCAGCGATCTTTCCCCACGGGGTTGAGTGATTCTATAAATTATGTGCAATTATTATTAATGGAAATATCCGTTTTCGGAGCGAATTATGGTCGCGATTCATTCATTAATGGCACTTTGCGACGATGTATGTGTGTGTGTGTGTGTCTGTCGGGAGAACGAGGTGGAGGTGTGCGTCATGTGCGTGAATTCGTTTTTTATTGTGCCACCATTGCCTCTTTCGGGGTTGATTTTTATAATTTCGCCTTTGCCGGCTAGCGAAACGATGAACAAGTGGAGTTTCAACAGCGCTCCACAGCCAGTCCGGGTCTCGCGCTGGCGGCTAGGCCGGGACAGGACAGGACTGATGGGTAATTAGGAGGTATCGGTGCGATTTACGATTTCGATTTTAGCGAATACATCGCAGCGAGCTTCGTGCGACTCGTGGTACACATGATCCATGGGGAGGCCGCTGATGACCGTTTGTCGTGCATTTATTTTTAATCATATTCCCGTTTGGGCTGATTGATTTATTTAACGACGAGCGGCAAATGGATACGGCTCGTATCGGATAGTGGCTAATAAAAATAAATACTGCTCATTTTTTAAAAACGGCCATGCTTTGCTTTCTTCTGCTGGATATCCACCCCGGGAAGGAAGGATCCACGATTTATCTTCCGCGGCACACAGTATGGTGGTGCAGTGTAATTGACGGGTATTATAAACTTGTTCGCAAGACGGAAAGCGATCCTTGGACAGTTGGAAATGGGTCGACTGTCTCAAGGTATCGGGCAGGTCCGAATGGTCGGCTGGTGACCCATAACCATATGGTCCTTATTACTGTCGATGACTTATGAGGTTTCGCAAGTGCAAGAAACGGTCGGGAATGATCGTTTTTTTTTTCAGGGGGAGATCTTAAAATGATCCCAATTTTTGCACTTTAATAGCTTCGGGAGGCAAGATTTTCGCATTCCAAACACATCTTGGCCAATGGTTTAGATCGAACCATCTTGCTAATGGCTTTAAATAAATCTAGCCGTGCTACCCTCGGGGAATCCATTTTTGAACATTTTTACACACATCCTTCGGTTCGCACAAAACTTGATGGTTGGCCCGGAATAAAGTTAAGACATAAATGACAGCCAGCGTATCAAAACTCACGTCTCCAAACAAAAGAGCCATAAATGAATGCATAAATAAATCAATGTGCCAATAAACTGCTGCCTGGCCTGTTCCCGAGAAAGAAGCCATTACGCGGGGCGAACAAAACCGAACACTATAAAATTGCCAAATCTATCGATCGCGGACCACGGCTGGGTGCGTCTCCACGATCTTTTGGGAAGGGTTTACTACTTTTGCGTTAAAATTATGGCAACCCGTCTGTTGAGTGTGTGTGTGTGCGCGTCCCGATATTGATTTCAGTTTTATTGCTAATAACCCGTTCTTTGGAGCGTTTTGAAAAATTGCAAGTGAGGTCCGCATCTCTTTCTTCGCTTTCTGGGAAGATTTTTGGCACTTTATAGCGTGTTCCTGCAAAAAAGAAGTTCAACGCTGTGTTGACCATAAGGCTTTAAATGGCTTTCTGCTTCTCGCGAGTACTAAATCACAGTATGGCCAAAATTAAAGTATCGTTCAGTTTTTTTTTTGTTCGAGTTGATGGTTTTGTGGACGGTTTAGTCTGCCGAGGAGATTACTTTTATTTCCC
>KZ061814.1:184174-272273 GCA_002091835.1 Anopheles maculatus
CAGGGGGAGATCTTAAAATGATCCCAATTTTTGCACTTTAATAGCTTCGGGAGGCAAGATTTTCGCATTCCAAACACATCTTGGCCAATGGTTTAGATCGAACCATCTTGCTAATGGCTTTAAATAAATCTAGCCGTGCTACCCTCGGGGAATCCATTTTTGAACATTTTTACACACATCCTTCGGTTCGCACAAAACTTGATGGTTGGCCCGGAATAAAGTTAAGACATAAATGACAGCCAGCGTATCAAAACTCACGTCTCCAAACAAAAGAGCCATAAATGAATGCATAAATAAATCAATGTGCCAATAAACTGCTGCCTGGCCTGTTCCCGAGAAAGAAGCCATTACGCGGGGCGAACAAAACCGAACACTATAAAATTGCCAAATCTATCGATCGCGGACCACGGCTGGGTGCGTCTCCACGATCTTTTGGGAAGGGTTTACTACTTTTGCGTTAAAATTATGGCAACCCGTCTGTTGAGTGTGTGTGTGTGCGCGTCCCGATATTGATTTCAGTTTTATTGCTAATAACCCGTTCTTTGGAGCGTTTTGAAAAATTGCAAGTGAGGTCCGCATCTCTTTCTTCGCTTTATTGGTAGATTTTTGGCACTTTATAGCGTGTTCCTGCAAAAAAGAAGTTCAACGCTGTGTTGACCATAAGGCTTTAAATGGCTTTCTGCTTCTCGCGAGTACTAAATCACAGTATGGCCAAAATTAAAGTATCGTTCAGTTTTTTTTTTGTTCGAGTTGATGGTTTTGTGGACGGTTTAGTCTGCCGAGGAGATTACTTTTATTTCCCTTCCGAGTTGGCCCAGTGGTGGGAGTATGGTGTCTGGAAGAGTTGAGCTGTATCGATGTTTTCGAGCGTGTCTGGCAAGATACTGCTGACGTTGGTCCCCCCCCAAAACGTCAACAAGTTTCCAGACGCAGCCTTCGTCAGATAGCGTCAAAAATCGATCGCTGGCAGAGACGATTGGTTGGCTACAGTTATTGGAAAGAAATTAAAGTGCAAGCTGCCTGCTGTGGCATCTCCGGACCTGTTAAAGGTTGAACAAGACCGATTGGCTCCTTATTTGTCCACTCATGTAATGTCCACTCACTTTTATGTGTGTGTGTACCTTATCTCAACTTCTACGGCGACTATTTGCCACTGTTTTGCTCAAACTCTCTTACCCATAAAAACTGTTTGCTCAAATTACAAACTTTGTCCACACAAAACTAATCCTGTTCAACTTTGCATTTAATGGCCAACCACATGCAAATGGTGTACAACGGTTTCGGAATTGTCTCGGATGAGCATTTTTATTATTTTCTCGATCAACAATCGTTAAAACACACAACTTTCGACCCCCGTGGACCATTGCTATAACAGCAATGGACGAACGCCGTAATCAAACCGTTTTTATGGTCGATCACTGTCACCCCGTAGCACACTTGATTGAATCCCGTGGACAAGAAAGCAACGTCGGGTCGGGTCATAGCTGTTAGTAGACGGAGGTTGCTCCTTGGAGCCAACATGGAACCAGCACGAGGAAAACTAATTCCAGCTGCAACGACGACGTCCATTGCAACGGCACTGTGTTGATCTGGTGAACGCCCTAAACCTAATTACGCATAACACGGGAGTACAAAGTTCCGAACGGTTCGTTTCGCTCCGGACTTTGGGTTTGGGGTTTGCAAGAAAACGATGCACTCTCGCAAGGCTCTCTGGATGTTTCGAAGAAGAACATCCGGCTCCGGGTGCGGTGATATTGGAATGTAGGTTAATTTCCTTTTGTACACTTTCATCCGTTAGTATCCGATGCATATTACAGCATCGGATCGAAGTAGTTGCCCTGTACTCTCCCGAAGAAGAAGAAGACTAAAGCTTCACCAACTCCACACTGGTAAGGCACTGGTCCTGACAAGGTGGCGATTGTGTGCCGCAGTGTGTCGCCTGCAAGTCTTTACGAGTTTTAAAGAAACTGAAGCTCTTAAACCTCACGACGCAAGAAGCGATTCATTGAAATCGATTCGAATGCATCAGTAAGCCAAGGATCTTTCCCACCGGATACCGGAATTGGTTGGTCGGTTGAGGAGGACGCCCAATCTAAGGCGACCAAGGTTTTCCTGGCCTTGGTGTCACGGGTGCATCGGGATCTGGGCTTCGGAAGCTGCAAATGAAGCTCGCAACCAAAGCTCCTGCTCCACACACACGTGCTCTCGGCATAAAGCTGGATGAAATATAACACTAAAAAGGACATAAAAGTTTAATAACAAATCGGAAGATGTCCTGCTGCGGTAGTGGTTGCGGTAGTGGTGTGTACACAATGTTGGTGAAAATGATACCGAAACCGAGTGTAGCGCAATGATGCTATTCGATCCGTTTTGCACGGTGGACGATAAGGAAGGAAAACACATTGGCTTGTCGCCCGTTTCGCGGTGCTGTAGTAACGCTTTCGCTAGGAGTGGTTCACGCGCTCACTATCGCACCATGTGGTTCTTCGGGTTGGTCAATCGCTTCGTTTTTCTTCAAGCTCGTCATACTCTTCGTCAGCTTCAGATTCGAACAAACACACACACACAAGTTGCAAAGGGGTAGACGGTTGTCACGCGAAACAATATAAAATGGAGTAAACCTTTGCTGCCCCACTATTGCTGCTTATCGAATTGCTACGGTCCTGACCGGTTCATGCTCAGGGGGGAAGACATTAAATTTAAAATTGCATCCTTACACTGCTAGCCTCCCAGTTTCGCTATTCGTTGATTGTCACCATGCAGTGGATAGGTGGTGGCTGCTGCTGCTGACGATTAACGGAGTGATAAAACGAATGGCAAGTACATGAACAAGTTGTTATTGTGTGTGCGCAGTTGGGGTTTTTTTTACTTTTTAACTCATGTTGTGTTTTCGAGCGGTGCAATTGACGAACACGATCGTTCGATACTGATCTGTTTTGTTGGAGAACTTCCGACCGTTGCTAGGGGTAGTGTCGCAGTAGCATTGACAATCTTTATTTGCTTTTTAATGGATTGCAAAACAACTGCTGCTGATGGGGAGCAAAACTAGATATGAACTCTGCGCATTTAATGGATCTTGTGGATCTAGTAGACCACTTGGAGAGACAATAAATAAAAGCTTAATGTGTGCTAAATTTAATTCTCCTGGGAAAAATGAGAATTTTTCTTCTGCTAGTGTTGAGTTGGATCTTCTAATAGTTGGAATTTGCAGAGCCTAGATGTGTGCAATCGCATTTTTAAGATACTTTTTTCTTCAGAGTCTTTTGAAGACATTTTGAAGATTTCAATCAAACTTTGAAGATTTAAAGTAATCATAAATGAAAATGTTTTTGGCGATCTTTCCACCTAGGGCTTCAGTAAGTTGAGATAAACAAAATAATCTGCTTAGTTATCAATAAATCTCTAACTCCAGATTTTGGAGTGTAACTTTAAAGTATATCACTCTTACATCCTCAGATGATGCTATAATATGATAGCGGCCATTTACAATTATCAATAGCTGAGAATTGCTGTTACTGGCTAGATCGCTCAAGTTTGTTGTATTTCCAGAGCTTTCTTGTTAAAAGTCTCTTGCAAAGACCAGGCCTAATCGAGAAACTGTGAAAGAGATTTTGTTCTAAAAGAATCCAAATGGGAGACGTCAGATGAATTTATAGGATATTTAAAAAATGCATAAATTCAGACGTTTATATTGTAATACATGAGAAAATTAAATTAAACACCACTGCAGGACCATCAAAAGTTACACAACGGTCTCAGAAATGCATTCTACACTCCGCAGAATAATATTAACATGTTGCAAGCAAGCAATTTGGCGTAACATTACTGCAGCCATATTTACCACATGTCTAGACGTGCGTACGGATTATCGCTAGCACACTGTTGACGGACTGCAGCACATTAACATTAATGATTTCTGTAACATTTTTGCCGTTTTTCTTATGTCTCATCTGCAACAGTTTCCAAACGACGGTTTGTGTCTCGCCAATTTTTGGAGCGTAATTCCATTCGTACGGATGGCTATCGGAACGAGTAAAGCAGCGAATAAAATTATAATAAAAATAGTTACAAGACACTCGGCTACCACCGAGCGCAGCTAATCATCTGCGAAATCTGCTCGTCTTGGTCAACATAAAACTCGTCTGGCTCATCAATTCAATTAAGCTCCAAGATTCCGCAGTGTGTGTGTGTCGGCAGAACCCACCACCAAACTCGGGTGCTATAATTCCAATCGTTTTGCCACGCTCAAATCACAGATCGCACCATTTTCTGCGACACCTAGCAATAAGAATGGAAGCGAACAAAAAGCCGGCAAACACTCCTGCATAATTGAGAATCGCGTAGCGCATAAAAGTTGCATCGTATTGGTGCGTTTCTTTCGAGCAATAGTAACCAGAGAAGCATGAACTGTTGGGGGTAGTTTTAATTATCAGCCGAATGCGAGCAACAATCGTTTACTATCTCTCTCCCGATCGGTACGATGTGATGGGATGTGAGGATAGGAGTTTTGCCAAATTTAGCTCATCCACACAACCAACCAACCACAACAACCATGAGCTTGGATGCCGTTTTTTCCGTAACCTCACTTTTGTGCTTCGATAGCTAATTTATCCTCGGGGCGTTGGGGTTGGGTACCACGATTTTGGACCCTTCGCAAAGGCGACCCCGCTGACATGTCTGGGGCGCATAAATTTTCCCGACAAACCGACCGTCGCGTCACTCGCGTAATCCTTGAGGGCGAGCAGTAAATCGTCTACCCCGGGGTGAAGGCATTGTGGTTCGACGAGACGTCGGTGTGACACCGACCATGATCGAGTCACCGACAAACACACACACAAAAGGACAACTTTTCCTATCAAGTCTCTCGCTCTCTGTGTGTGCGGAATTTATGTCGGTTAATTTGTAATTAAGACATGAACAATATATCGTTCACCTGACCGAGTTCATTTGCCTGCCAACGGGTACACACGAATGCCTATATAATTTGTCGCCGAAAGTCTTGTTGGCATGTGTGCGAAGAACTCGAACGTACGTAGAGGTATATGAGTCCTGTAAAAGATCGATCGGGAGCGATAATGGAACAGTGTTTACAGTCGCAGGAAACGGTTCAATTATGCGTTTAATTATTGGGTAAGCGTTTTAAGAGCAGCGACGTTAATTTGATACTGTTTTGTGGTGATTGTAGGGTGAGTTTTGATTGCAAGGAGCGTGATTCTTCTGATGAGAAAACAAATTTTTGAGATAAAACGTAAACAAACTAGCTGAAAGATCTTTGGTACATGAAACTAAGCTAGTTTGAAAAATGCGCCTAACAGTAGGCTTTTCCAAGAATTATTCGTTTTAAAATAGGAGAACGAAGGAAGTAAATTTATTAACAATTTATTTATAATGGATAACAGATCTTGGAATGTAATCTTAGTGGTAAACATTTTTTTTAACATACCAGTTTATCAAAAACTAGATGATTATAGCTACAAGAAATAAATCAGTCAATTAAATGCGCCTAAATGTGGGCTACAATCATGACAGATTTCTTCTTAAAAAGAAGGAGAAAGTTAAAACATTCTTTAGGAAGCTGAAATTAATCCATATACATAAGAAAAAAAGTGTGTGAAGATAACTAAGATTATGACTTAATTAAAAGTTAGTTCAAAAAGTGATCTAATTGATCACCACCATGATGCAATCGTTGCATCCATCTACCAAGAACTAATTAATAACCAAAATGACGCAACAAATGATCGAATGAGATAATATCGGTGCGTTAGAATGTCACATTAAGCCCACCGTAAGATGATGCAACAAATGGCCAAACTCTCACCACACATTACAAAGTAATCCGGACACTTTGTTAACATTCACTGACCTCAAATCAATAACGAAAATCCACTTAAAAGCCTCCCAATATCCTTCTCATTATTAACCACACAGCGGGCTTTCTCTACTTGACCCGGGTACGTCGTTAATTAAAAGTTATAAAACGATTTCAGATAAATGACGATTGTCGTAAAATTTGCCAAGTAACGCAACTTTTTTGTTCGGCTTGTTGCGTATGGAATAAACCAGCTCGTTTATGATGGCCAGCCAGCCCAGCACACCCAGCAGGGTAAATAAATTATCGTTTGGCCACATTTTATTGGGTGTCCCCTACTTTGTGTCCGAATCCTGCGTATGCCTGCGTTACCAATGAAACTGATTCACATGCAACTTACAGACGCTTTTTATTGCACTTCTTTTAATGTGCATTCATACGTGTAGCGGGACGTGTGCATACCGATCGATTGACCCTGTTTTTTACTCGCTTTTATTTCGGGGTTGATTTGTGATCGCCAAGGAGTGAGTTATCCCGAGCTTTATTGCCCATTTTGTCCGGCTTACATTAATCTCTAATGCATCATTTAGTGCATTGCTAATGTACCGTTGCCTATGGTTTATGGCACGACTTCTTTTCTTTTGTGCAGTTTCCAAATGTCGTTCGGAGCGTTTGCTGAGTTTGTCCTAATTCATGCGGTATCGAACACGCGCCAGTTCAGTAGTTGTTTCGATCGTATCCGACCGCATGTCCCCCTTGGTTTGACAACCACGGATGACAGTTTTAATGTTTGTTTTTTCCTTCGCTTTATCGTGTACACGTACATTTTTCTTTTCCGAACGCTACATGCACCCCAAGCAGGAGATGCAATTGCCCGTCGTAGCAAAAGTTTTTTTTCTGGGTCACTCTACATCTAGAGGAGTTGGTGAAGGGCTCGGTGAAGCTGTCGGGAGAGGAAACATTGCCACACAGCGTAACACCGAAATAGGAAACATTTTTGCTCATTAAAAAAGAAAAACGACTCAACATCACCGGGGCTCAATCGATCCGTTGTGCAGTCCGGATCCGGTATCCTAACCATAAATCCAAACTGATCTGTGTGCTGCGCGCTGGTTGGTGTTTCGATCTGTTTTTATTTTTTCCCACGGACTCATTCGCCCTGTAGTCGGCGCGGTGCTCGAACTGTTGGACCACCCTTTCGGCCACCCTTAGAGGCAACTGTCGTGCGATAAAATGATAAAAATTTGTTCAAATCATTCGAGCTTCCAATACCCGTGCGCCGCTACTTTGTAGTGGCCCCGGTACGATTCCTTTCTTTTCTTTTGGGCCACCTCTCCCCGTGTGGTGGCCCTGCACCCAACCCCTTCGAAACATTTTGTTCGTGAAGGATAACACGAGCACCGCGGAGCCGAATGAATGTAAACGCGCTGCCACGGGACACAGGTCGCGCCATGTCCTTTTTAGGTGTGGAAGCGGCGTACAATAGTCATAAAATCATTTCGAGGCCACAACTCACAACAGTCCAGCGTGTGTATGATAAAGCACCCCGTGATTTCCACCTGTCACTGTCGTGCTTTTGGGTGGGGTTTTGATATAAAACAAAACCGGCTGCATGGCTACCGCACGAATGCTTCGCTCAGCGGTCGGTGCGCGGAACAAACCTTTTGATCTGTGTGGCGTTGTCCACTGCGGAGGACCTAAGGAAAACACGGCACATTCCATCAAAATATGCGTGCGTGCGTAAGCTGTCGGCGCGATCGCTTCTGGACGCGCTTCTGGACGGGTGTGATAAGGCAATTAATCATTTCGAGCCCGCCGACAGCTGTGGAAGCGATGGATTGTGACAGTGCCTAGCGATTTCCGCTTCACGCACGTTGCGAACCGGCGGGAAAAATAAAACGACCGAAAACGTTTTCGTTGAGCTGTCAGCGGTTTCGGAAGACGAATGGTTTTCCGGTGTGCTGTTGGGTGCAAATTCCGCCCGGGATAGTTGTTGGCTGGCTGGGTGAGATTAACTGCGCCGGGCGTACACTTGTTGGTTCAATTGACTGCGGGAAATTGTGCTTTTGAGATTCATTCAAACAAACTGTATTAGGTGGGAGCAGTTGTCTATTTTTAAACATTTTTATAAGCTACAGTTTATACTATGTGGTAAAGTCAATTATTGCTGGGAATTCTTTGGCAGACTTTGGACGCCTAAAAGTATGCATTTTATTATAATAATTCAGTTGATTTCAAGAAAATCTTGAACACTACACGAAGTATAACGTTTGAAATATCAAACAAAGTATAATAAAGGACAAAATGTTTCGAATTGCATACATTCAGGCGACAGAGATTTAGATTAGAATCCAGAATTTTGAAGTTGCAGTAGATTTTTTTGTTTTGGTTCACAGTTTCTTGTAGCAAGCCCAGCTTCTGGCTAAGTCTAGAGACAAGAGTCTCTAGAGAGATGATCAATCTATTTATCGATCATTTTTCGATCCTCGAAAGAGCTCGCTACATGAATCATACTTTCCCAAAACATTATTATCTCATCTGCACAGTGACCGCAGTTGACAACAATATCTGTTGCTTTGGGCTTTACATTATGCCTAACATTGTTGAAATTGATTTCATAATCCACCAAGGATTTTATATGAAACTTACTTACTTACTTATCAGACGCTACAACCGCTTCGCGGTCTTGGCCTGCTGCAACAATCCTCAATACCGCTCAGGGTCTAGCGCCGTCGTCTGCCAATCCATTATCCAGGCCGTTCTGGCGGACGTATCAACGCCATCACTCCATCTCAGTTTGGGCCTACCACGCCTCCTCTGTCCATGTAGACGGCCTAAAAGGACTTTACGGGCTGGGTCGTCCGGCGCCATTCTCATGACATGATCAGCTCACCGGAGCCTGGCGAGCCTAGTTCGCTGCACGATGGTGAGATCACCGTACAGCTCGTAGAGCTCGTCATTGTAGCGGCTCCTCCATTGTCCTTCCACACATACGGGGCCAAAAATCCTTCTGAGCATCTTCCTCTCGAACGCGGCTAAGAGGGTTTCGTTAGTTTTGGACAACGTCCATGTCTCAGAGGCGTATGTGAGTACTGGGACTATAAAGGTTTTGTACTGTCCCAGCCCTTGCGCGCAACTCAACGTCTATGTTGTTGTCGGTGTTGACTTTTGATCCCATATATGTAGGTGAAGTACCTATCTGTACATCACCCCTGCGTAAATCAATGTTTGTTAGCAGGGCAGCTGGTGGTGCCATCATCATTTTGGTTTTTGCCTCGTTGATCTCCATAGCTGCTGCTTCGCCAACTTCTCCAAGATTTTCCGCATCGTGAATATCTGGTCAGTGGTTGATTTTCCGTTTCGAAATTCTCTTTGATAGTTTCCAACTATCTCTCCAACGAATGGGACAAGTATATCTTGTATAGCTAGGGAGAGAATCTTGTAGGCGGTGTTCCACACCGTAATATTCCTGTAGTTGCTGCACTCTAGCCTATCTCCCTTCTTGTATATAGGGTAGATGTTGCATATATAGACAATATTATTGGTATAAAAAAGGCTTAAAATAGTCTACCAATATTCGCTAGACTGCAATAAATACTTTAAAATTAATTACGAGCTGCTATAAAAAAGTAAAATGTCAAAAATTGTATGTAAAACAGTAAGTAAAATTAAACAAATTAATAACCCGAGGGATTCAATAATGTTAATTTATTGTCAACCCTTAGCCTGCTTTTCCTACTCCAAACAAAGCTGACCTATTTCACCATCTTACGTCCAATGTGCAGAAAAAGAATTATGTGCAATTATGAAACATAGACTATGCTTTCCATAAAAATAAATCTTCCTTTGATTTACTCTCGTTCGGCCTAATCGAGCAAACGTTCAGATTGCTGCGGTGGTTTGTCACAACGGTTACGACTAGCAGCTGTTCCGTGGATAAGCGATCGCTCAATCCATCTTGTCTTGGGCACGATGCACTCTAACGCACGCCCTCCCGGAGCATTCAATTCACCAACGCTCGAACAGGTTGTTGAAGCTAAACGCAACGCAAAAACGAGCAAACCGAAGATTCTCCGTTCGCATCCAAGTTGTGGTGGAATGTGTGACGGCCACCAAAGAGATGACCGTGTGGAGTGGCGTTTTTTTGCCTTTCATTTTCACCACCTTCTATTCAGCAGAAAGTGGCGTTTTTGTTTTTTGTCCGGAGCACACGACGGTACTTTGCTTCATTAACGGACAAATTAAGTCAATCTTCTCACATCAGCCACACACATACACACGACCACCATCGGCCGGAATCGAACCCGAGGGTAATCGGGTATTCATGCCCATTTTCATCTTGGAATGTCGTTCCGAGCAAAAATCAGCTCGATTTATGGTACCTGGTTCGGTTGGAAAAGCTGTGCCGTGGGTTTGCTTTCTTACCTGTCTCGATAGGGCACACTCTTTTCGCTTGAAGGGTTTTCGTTTCGGTCCGTATCAAAAGTTTTCCCCTTTTCTAAACGCTTCATCGTGCATCAAGAAATCGGTTCAATTCAATCAATGAATGTCCCTTTTTCCGATAGTGGAGAGAGACTGGCGGGTATCAACGAGCACGGGTGGTTTGTGGCAAAAGTAATTAAAAATGTGTAGCTGCATCATGAAGCTGTACCGGGCACCGATACAGTGTTACGTTTAATTACACCCCGAGCAAGCAAACACGGCGGCTGGGCCACCATCGTTCGGACCTGACAAGTGGAACCGATGGCACAATCCCAGGATTTGTGAGCCTGCATTAAGTTTGCTATTAGATTACAGACTCGTGTGCAGTCTCGCTTCAAAATCGCAGCACCGAGTCGAAGAGTAATCTTTCCTTTTTTGTTCGCTCTCTTACTTTTTCCTACCGGGCAAGTGTCAGCGACCGATTGGCTGCAGGGCGAATGAAGTTATTTGCATAATATTTATACTTTGTCTAAGTAATCAATACAGCCCGAGCGCACGACGTGACGTGGTCTGGCGCTTGAGCTGACCAGGGAACGAACGAAACTTTTGCCTGACTGACCCAGATCCCAGACCGTCCGGTTCGAGGTGATAGATAACATCCGATCGTATCGTTGCAGGCGGAGTCATTATTTTTTCCGTCAGATAAGAAGGATGGTACGGAAGCAAGCGAGACTTCCCAGGGTGTGATGGGGATGCCTTCTGGTGGGAAGGTATTGACGCGCTAGAAGTGAATAATTAGCGTCACCAAAGCGTTCCAGGAAGTAAGCGGATATTACTCCACGGTAATTATCTGAGCAGATCTTCGGAGATGATAGCTGTTCAGGATGGATGAAAGAAGTTTTGTTTTTTTAATTGTTGAGTAAACAAAAACGGCAACCAAAACTTCAATTTGATCGGGTGTAAAATTGACTATTTTGTCAGGAATCTTGATTGTTTAACTGGCTTAGTTTGAAAATAATAGTAATAACAGTGTATACGCTTTCTCAATTATCGATGAGGAGTAATTTTAAAGGATGAATAATCCGTTGCCATGGAACAAGAGATTTGCATCATGTAAAGAGCTTCCTTAGAGACATGTTTATGGTTTACTCACGAGATAGTGTGAAGATAAGGAAGTGCGAATTCACAGAGTTTTTAACGTCATTTCATATTCCCACCGACGTCATTTGGGAGTTCAGTTTTAAGTCAATTTTACCATAATTGTTGTTGATTCTCAGAGTATCAAATATAAGAGATCTTATATTCTTATATCTTAGAGTATAAATATATTGACATTTACTTTCATTTTTACTTAAATCAAGTATTTTGCTGTTTAGCTAACTAGATTAACTGCAGAATCGAGTCCTGACGTTCCATTTCTAGACCAGGATAATCGTATACCTAATCGAACAGCCCAAAATAGTTCTAAATTTGAATGAGAAACCCTTTAATTTTTCATTCGCATTAAAATTAATTTCTTGGCAAATGAAAAACTCATTAAAAACCGAATGAAATCGATACATTGCCCCGTCGTCAAGATAATACCAATATCCCCATCAACTCGTGACATAATCTTCTCATGTCCGGCAATGATAACAAGCTTCCGATAAAGCGCCTAATAGCGCCATAATCGAATATTATCGTCCGACCCATCTTTCTCGGGACACAACAATGAGTATAAGCCTCCGAACCACTTGAGATAAGCAACCATCTTATCACTCACCACCGATCGATAAGACTGTATTGGACCGCACACCCGGAACCGACAGTCACTTAGCTAGTTTCGCGGTGCATTTCACAAGTATGGGCGTCACAACGCGCTTCCATCGGGCGGCCAGTACCGGAAACGTTCTCCTTCTTAAGGAGGCAACACGCTGGGAAGTAAACACACCGGACGAGAATCTTCTGACACCGGTGCTGCTCGCTGCCACCAACGGACAAGCTTTAGCCCTTTCGGTGCTGTTAAAGCGTGGGGGAGATCTCACGAAAACTGACCGGTCGGGAAGTGCGGCCTTACATCTTGCGGCAGCTGCCGGCCATCGTGAGTGTGTCGAATGTTTGCTAAAGGCCGGTGTCAATGTGTTCGAGATGAACACGTCCGGACGGACGGCACTGGATGTGGCGAAACTTCACCGTGAGTTTGAGGTGGTTGAAGTACTCGAACAGTTCGAGGCGGACCTGTGCGCGAAGGATTCGGCACGCGTGGAACAGCTACGGAAGCGCGCGGCTAAGCAGTACGAAAAATTGAAGCAACGGTACGGAACAGTGATTGCTCTTAACCTTGGCGATAGTTTCCGAGCGTTGGAAGAGCATACGGCGCTGGAAGAAAGTGTGTAGATTGGTGGGGTGTCGCCTCAGTGTTTAATAGGATGAGAAGAACGAGCTTTAATCCTGGGGACCTTTGATTGCACGGATTGACCTAATTAAGCTACTGCGGGTGTTCCTTTACTTCTCACGATCTCGATACTCTCGCAAAGGAACAATGGCTACTTCCGCATCGTAAGCATATTGAAGCGTGTGTGTAGATGCGTGATTTGGTGAAATGGATGAGCTCTGATTTGCTTACAGAAGGCCTGCATTACCACAGCAAAAGCATTCAAAGTAATGGATAGCGATCGAGGCACCATTCCGGGTCCCTCATTTCGATGAATGAAAAGATTACTGACAGAACGATGGAGATTTCCGGACGACCAACGGACACGATTATGCACGAGGAAGGTCAGCGAATCCTCCAGCAAAAGTGCGGTAAAGTGCGGTTCATGAAATATTCATTTTAGGCCGTGAAAAGTGGAAAACCTTCTCCCGCGCTCGTTGAGGGTTGAACCATGACCCCAAAATCGACTCCCATTTGCGTTGATCGTAAACCCATCTATCCACGTCGGCGTCGTCGCTGTTGTCGGTTGGCAAAGCCTCTCAAAGTAACCGTGGTGATATCGCATGTGTTGTGCATGGAAGTTAGCACACGGTGGCTATAAACCTATCTTCTGTTGTTCGCAGGGCACGCGCCAAAGAAAGTTAGCAGCGATACACCAAAATTTCCATAAATGACTGGTTCAAAGTGGAAGAAATCCCATCAATTCGCCCATCCTTCGCAGCGCAGTGCTTGCTGTCGGACGAGGTATCTTTTTCTTTGGAGGGTGTCCCGATCCAAAAGGGACAGTTTTGTATCATCACCGTAGTTATGGAAACACTCCCCCACCGGCAAATGGTTAGTGGGAAAAAGTCCGATAAGAGATCCGGTGGAATATCTCGTCACTTGTCCAACAAAGCAAAAAAGAATCGCACGTCTTCTCTGCATGTAGCCTGGATCGTCTGTGGTGTGGTGTTATGATAACAACAAACCAATCCAGTACTCTGTCGCTCTCTTAGACGAAGTCTCCTCTCTTATCGGTTAACTATAGCGTGGGGTCGTAAATGGTACGGTTCGCTTTATATGGGGAGTACTGTTTGGGGGATCGATTTTGAACGAGCCAGCTTTGTGATGCGTAATCGAAAAAACCCCGATGCTCCCGATGAAATGGTTAGCATGTGTGTGATCTGACGTATAATGGTGGCAGCTGGAACGCTGGATTTGGCAGACGTGGACGAGTAGGTTTTATTTGGAAATGAAATTGAATAAAGTTTAATAGGCTAATGAAATGCGGACCTTCGCGTGGCATCAAGATTGAGTGATGAGTTAGAACGCACAGAGCATTGTAAATAGTCATTTAAATAAAATTGTATCAAACGAATTATAGGAATTTTAGTGGTAGTTTATTTGAGGAAACAATTGCATAGGAGATTAGTTCATGGATGAAGCAGAAAAATCTTCATCAAGGAGCCTTAATGTATGCAAACCGAGATTCAATGCTTCTACTAATTACTTAGCTATCTAGTATAAGAAAAAATGGGACTAAAAACTTAGTTTTTAAGAACTTTAATAGGTTTTTAAATTTTGTGACCAAAACAATTCTGTTTAGATAATTAAAATGGATATTATTGAACTTTAATGGCCTTTTAGTTTCACAAACAGCAACAAAGAGCCTAAATGTATGCAAATTATAATTTGAAAAGGCTTTTATTTTGGAAAAGCTTCCTGATAAACATTCGAGTTAGGAAGAAATAAACAATTATCGCTATTGCTAATAACGCTGTAAATAATCAATAAAATATGGTGTTTGGTATAATAAAATTTATAGTAATGATGAGAATTTGATTGTTTAGATCATCTCTACTATATCAGCTATGAGGACTGACAATAATTAGATTCATTCTTAGCTTTAAACCCTGTTGCACCGTTCAACCGCCTAAATTTATGCAATAAGCATTGCAAAATCTTGATTTTTTCACCTCAAGTCAGTTTTTTAAACCCAAATCATGGTTTTGCGTCCTTTTCCAACGTTTTAGTAAAGTAAATTACAAATCAACTACGTATATTAACTACGCTCAACCCCAAACGCAACCAAGATGAAATACTTTTTCTCAACATCCCAACGTAAATCACTCCATTGCATCAGCCACTGAGTACATCTCCTCCACAAACACACTGTAAAATGGCCATTTGTTACCCTTTTTTATGCACAAAATCCCAGCACTACCATCATCATCATCAGCCAAACAAGTCGAAACCGTTTTTCGAGTGCATTTCATTGATTTCACTACCATTTATCAGCCAGATGTTGCTTCACGCTTTTTAAAGCTCTTTCTGTTGTATGTGTATGTGACTTTTACTCTTTTCGTTGTGTAGTGTATAGTATACAAACCAAAAGCCAACCTTTTTTCCCCAAAAAGTACCGTCTGTCTGCTCTGTTTCAGTTGTGGAAGAAAAAGCGAGGGAGCGAAAGAGAGAACGAAAGAGGGTGTGTTTTTCGCTTGATTACCATCATAAACTACACTCGCCTGTTGTGTTGCTTTGCTGGCTGGGTTGGTTCGTGTGGGCAAGATGCTTTACGATCGGGATGCCCAATTTTCGATCGAGAGAGTAAAGCACCGGCACTCACTTTCAAGAGTGCCATTTGCTTCCCGCCACTCTGCGTTGTTCTTGTCGGAAAAGTCCTTCAATAACGATAAGCGACAAAAAGAAGGATCCCGCCTGAAGTTGGCGGGATTACAATAAAAAGTGTTGAAAGTTTGTCCCTTTCTTCAGGCGACACTAAAAAAGGGGTTTACTTTTCGGGGTGCGTGTTTTGGGAAATGGGGTTGAAAGCAATTAAGTTGGCACGATAGCACGGTGCGGTGCTTTCGGAGGAAAGGTCATCATCGATTCGGTGGAGGTGTCCGAACACACACACACACCAGATGGATTGACAAGACATCGTGTCTGGAAGTTCTGGCCGAACGCCTGAGAAGTGGCTTTGATTTATGGCGTCGAACAGACAACCACAAAACCAAACAGAAGCGGACACAAAACAACCGAAAAACCGCTGCTCTAAAAGTGCTCGGGTGGACACTATTTTTTATGTGCAAACCACAATGAGAAAATTCATCATACGCACACCCCCACACACATTCCGTGTGATGGAAAGCTTTTTAACCCCTTGTTTTTTCGTCGCCGAAAGCGCATCACTGCGAACTGAGAAGATAAAAGATTTGTAATCGTCCACAAGCGAGGATAAATCCGAAATCCTTTTCGGAAGGCAAAAAGGACAAACACAAACACAAAGCAGAGAGCACCAGAAACGTGTCTAGACACCCGGGACCATCATCAATCCGGTCACCGGCGTTTGAAACGGGTGCTTGTTTATCGAGATTACACACTCTCTTATTCAATTATGCCACCAATCAAACAATTTGTTCCGTTTGCATAGACTGGCAATCGGGCGCATCATAAAACGGGTGCTTACAGCTGCATTTAAGCTTTGTTAAGTTGCTACCATCACACTATCAACTAGGAGGGGGTCGTTGGAAAAGGTGGCAGTGGGTTGCTGGAGACAAACGGGATGTTATTGATACCCGAAGGCCAATTAATGCAGTGCGTGCATCGCGATGCATGCAACATAGTAGCTTCAAGCCGAGCTCGGTCATACCTGGCTGGTTGGCTGGCTAGCTAATGTGTTGCTGTGGTTTCCTTCTTTTTTCTTCTCACCCAACCTTCCCCACTCTCCTCTGCCTTCCCCTTTCCGTTCCACCTATCCGCCTGCGGTGGCGTGTTATGGAGACGTTTAATGGTGGACGATTTGTTGACGGTTTGTCTCATCGGTTGGATGGAGTTTCGTGGTGTCGGGTGATTGATTTTGATTTCCCATTACACACATTGATTAAGCCGCACCGGTCGCTAAACGTTTTGTTAGATGGAAGGTAATGGGTTAATTTGCGCGTTTATTGCTATTGAGAAAGTAGGCAGCAGTAGCGCGATTGGGAAGGAAGTACGAAAGGCAATTATGTATCACAATGTTAGGTTGTGCTCTGGAATGAAGGAGCAGATTAGACAAGAGTAACAAGTGACATTTGTAAAGTTTTCAATTAAAAAAATTAAATTTGAAGAAGGAATTTTGCAGGTGTCGATTTTCGAGAAATCATCTAGGATCATTCAAAAGAATGGATCGCTGTTGAAAATTCAAATATTTTAGCACAGCAAAGGATTGTTTAGCGCCATCTGGGAGTCATTGGTAGTAACTAAAGTAGGAGTAGGTGAAGGATTCTTACTAGATTTGAATAGCACATTTGTTGGATGCTGCAAAAGGTTGCAATCCATCCAACTGACGGAACACTGCAGCTCACAGTGATTTGATTTGAAATAAAGTGTAGAAGTTGAGTTGAGAGAACCTGTTGAATCCCTCAAAGGTCCTTGGCGGGAAGCCGATAAGAGACACTCTCCAGCGTTCTCCGACAATATTTCGAGCCATTGCTGAATTTTTGGCTTCTTTCTCACCTATTCCCCAAGACTTGAACACCGGTCAGTTTTGGTGTCCGTTTCCTTTCTCCTTCCTCATCAAAAATTCCCGGTATAGGTCGTACGCTACAGATCGCAATACAAGTTTTGCTCTGATCTTGAAGTTTGATCAAAACTAAGTGCACAATGCAAAGGCGGAACTGGATAGAAATATTTGAGATCTGCAATTCTGAACCCTTTGTCTTGAGCAGAGTCGAGAAAGTACTGAAGAGTCCATAGTCTACCACTAAATTGCTTACTTCAGGGAAAGAGTCCTTCAATGGTAGGAATATTACTATTTCGTCTCTGAAACCCTCGAAGTACGAACATGTCCAGATTTGGACGCCGTATTTAAATTTGTATTACTCCTTTAACTCCATCCATATTCCTTTGCTATGTGATAAATTGTTTGTTAATCTTTTCACCTCTTTTCCTAGTTTTCCTTTAAATTTTGACAAATATTTTCTAGTTAAAATTTGTGATTAAAATTATTTTAATTTAGTTCGTCCTTAGCGTAAAATGGTTCAAATGGTTCCTTTTTGTTGCCACCTAGTTGCCGCGCATGATATCAATTCCAAATCTCATTAGTAAATGAGCTGCAACTCCATTTGTAACCATATCCGAACCGTTTTCCCCCAAACGGATTGTTTGTTCTCCCTCGGAGCTTCTCTTAACCCGATTTCTGGTGTTAAAATACTCAGAAAACTCCCTTTCGTTTGCTGCAGGTAGGTGTCCTATTCGTGCAACTCCCCACGATCTGATTTCATCCACGATCCACGCTCCGGAAACAGCTGGTGGGAAAGTTTGGTGCCTCGTATTTGCATGCAAGGAATCAGCATGAACCGAGGACGACCTTACACCACCAAGGCAAGAGTTTCGTTGGCAAAACAGATAAAAAGCATAATCCAGCGTACGGCGCACGGAAGGGTGTTTATATGCTGCGGGCTTGCATTAGGTGTAAGTGATGGTCTTCCCTCACACACACACAGCTCGCGGATTACGATTTAATCACATGCTGTTGTTCTAAATGGTGGCGTGCCTCGTTGGTGTTGGAAGTCTTCCCGGGGTTTCGTGCTTGCTTCCACGCTGATAAGGAAACTACCTATCCACAGCATAAAACTCATTTACGCACGCTGCACGCCCGCACGTATGTGTCTGGGAATGGAAAATGGAACTCACTTTTCCTATTCACACCACATGCGACTGCCCTTTAAATAATGCATGGCCGTCGTCTCGTGCCCTCACTTGACACAAAAAAGCGAAAGAACGGCGTCCCTAATGTTTTAGCTAAACGTTGTAACGATATAACGGGGCAATTTATTAAAAGTTTGTTTATTATTTTATTCATGGCGTGATTATTATCATTAAACTGTCGCCACAAGCGGCCTGTAGAAAACTGCACTTGTACAGGTGTGTGTGCGTTTTTTGTTGTTGTTCGTCACACAGAAGCTGGACTTTCGACTCGAGGGAGTGTGTGACACTGTCACAAGCACACATGGGAACAGGTTAAATTGATGACAGGTAATAACACCGTAATCAAAATGCTCCCTCGCGAGTAACGTGTACCGGTAGGCAACAAACCTAACCCATGTAGATGGGGTTTTCCCCACTAGAAACTAGCCTGCTGTTGTGTCGGTTTTTCATGGAACTTGCCAACACTCGATTCTGTTCGGTGACAGCGTACGGTGTGCAAAGCATTGGACACAATGCTGACAGCGTGTATTGTGGTGAAGATATTTTTGGTCCGTATTTTCTATGCCTCTTTTGTTGGTAAGCGTTTACCGGCGCAAGGACGCCTCATGGGAAGTACGCTGGAAGCAATTGTGCCTTTTGTCAGTGGTCAGCAATCGCTGTTTTTTCGTGTATAGGCAAATTAGTAACAGTTTTAGAACAAACTTCCGAATTTGTTCTCCAATCATTTGGTTATAAGCTATCGTAGAAGAGTCCAACCATTAAACAGTGTAATTGCGTTATGGTCCTGTTTGGTTTGGAAGAAATCTTAGTAATTCTAGAATATCTGGTGTTTTCATTCATATCATTTGATGCGGTTGTCACCTGAGATATCTAGTGCGAAACGAGTTCTCTACACACTTACTTCCTTAACAGGCGCAACAACTGCATCGCGGTCTACTGCAGACATCCTCAACACTTCTCTCGGTCTAGGGTCATCGTCTATCAATCTAATATCCTGTGAATTTATAATTATGACCAGTTCTCTCGAGACTGGCGAGTTCAACTCGTCACACAATGACAGTTCTCAATATACCTGTGATTACATACAAATCATCGAACGATACTCCAGCACTGAAATGCTAATATTGATCTATCTAGATTTGATTTAGACAGCGAAAAATGCTTGAAAAAAATAATAGAATTTTTTTTCTATTTTATACAAGAATTTGAAGATGTTTGAGGAACTCTTCATCTACAATTTCCTGGACCAAAATAATCTTGGATATCACACTGATGTGGTTCTTGTATGTATGCTAGACTGTGTTACCACCTTATTTGATATGGTTTGAGGACAGATTTGCTTAGCTATCTTGGACCAAACGAGGTTAGGACCACACTATGATAGCTAATTTACCGGGATGACTATTGATTACCAAGATTCAACGCAAAGACCACCAGATACATCTTGGACGACATTGACAGGACTTTCGGAATTGTTTATATCTCCAAACTTAAATTATTCAGGGTAGTTCTTATTATCGTATAATACTAAAATAGCAGATAAAGTACAAAAAATAATCATTTCCATCTGGCTGCTATCCACTGGCTATCTAAAAACAGCAATTTAACATCAACAAAAACGATAGTTTTCCTCTATCTAATAAATGCACACAACAGCAACGCAACGCAAAATCCGGAAACCGAGCCGATGCAATTTTCCAACGTTACTGCCCCCATTATATCCCATTCACCCCATCATCATCAGGGGACCTTTCATCGTGGGTACCTACAACCCTACACGCCCGGTGACTACATACGCTACGTGAGATGTAATGAATTTCTCACTAAAACCATTAAACGCAACAGGGTGCGGGTACGGTGGCACACATGCATAACGATCGACTATGAGAAACGCAACCCTGCAGTAGGACATATGGGATGCACATTCCGGTGCAACTAACAGCTCACGCAGGTATTGGAAAATAAATTTGCTTTCCAGGAGCGTTGCTGGAGGAATTTTGAGGTCACGAAAATAGCAGCAACAACAAAAAAAGGGCCGGTGCAAGACTCTTCTCGATGGTCGGAAGCGATTTTAATGTGCAAACATTAACTACAGCAAAGCCTGGGTCGGGTCTGGTCGGTATGTCCGGTTGCTGGTGTCGTTTTTTTTTTGGGGAGTTCAGAGGTAGATGTAGTCGAGGCAACCCTCCTCAAAGCTTGCTCCAACGTTGTTGTTTTATTCGACCGAAGGGAGCTGCTTGTCCCAATTTAATCCAGACACTAATGTAGTGCCCGGATGCATCTTTGGGTACTATAATTTAACTTCTCCCGGGTACACCATGAATGTAGGACGCCAACAAACTACCGGATGTGTGGAAAATGAACAAAGAAAGGTACACATCGATACAGTTTTGTAGTCCACTGTTTCTGGTGGAAAATTCTCGCCCAACAGCAATGAGCTTACACTAACCGGGTGAAACGATTAAAGGATTTGTGTCCTGGTTTCGGTTATCGGTGTGCCTACGGCCAAGCTACCACACGACAGGTTTAGTAAAAGAATATAAAGTAAGGGACAAACAGCGACTGCGGGAAAAAAGCTCAGCACTCGGGAAAAAGCAGGATTTGCTAATTACGCAACCATAAATCAGCAGCTTCCGCGCGTTCTAATGCTCGGTTTTTGTTGGCTCGCCTCGCCCAAGACAACCTGTATGCATAATTAATGTTTCTGTGTGATTTTAATACCCTGTTTTTTGGAGGTTGTTTATAACGAAGTACGGAAGGTTTTTATGTGGCATAATTATGCAGCCTAGTGAAGGAAGTTGTCGTGACGTATTGGAAGCCTCATTTCGCATCGAACGATGAGCAATGCCGCTTTCAAATGATGTACTGCAGACAAAAACGCCGTACGTTCAATTGATGTCATTATAAACTCGCCCTCCTTGAGCTTCGAGTGTCATCCTCATCATCATCATCATCATCGTAGTCAACTGCAGTCAAGCATTATTTACCGCACTCTGCGCGATGATTCTACAGGCGGTGATTGCTGCAGGCATTGCTCTAGCCCACGTTTGACTAGAACCGGAAGGTAGCATGTGGCTTGCGTTTGTGAGCATCAATTTCCTGCTTCTATCGTTCGTCCCGGAAAGGCGAACAAACAATGACTTGAACCTGCTTGCGGGCAGCATTTCCTACCCTTCGCCGTTGTTACACCGTCACCGTCAGGCACGGATTGGATGTTTTGATTTGCTGATGACAATGTCAACGCTGGCGGCTAGACGAGAGGGTGCTTGGTGTGTCTTGTTTAATCTGTATTCATTTCGTGTCACGTTGTCTGCCCATGCTGCGGCGGTGAGACGGTCGGATGACTTTTGCGAAGAAATCATAGACAAAGCATCACCGAGAAGACCAAGGTTGACATCCTGGCTGAAGGCGTTTCGTTGATGATTGCCGGGTGGCATCCATGCGATATGTCACACTAATCGGACGATTTACTTGGTCTTCTTAAATTTCGCCCGTTGTTCTTACTGCGCTGTGGAATCGATATAGCGTCACACATCGCTTGATCGCACGTGTCCTTTCGTCGATTGTTCCCGATCAATCAACACGGAAATCGACGCCCGATAGAGAAATATTTTCCCACAGCTTGGTGACTCCCTGTTGGGACACTTTTTTTTCCTCTATTTCTTTTATTGCTTTATTTTGATTTGATTTCCGTGCGCCAACATTCTCATCAGCATTCCTGGGCGCAGTGGTTTTGCTTTTGTTGATTCGAGGCACGCCGTTTCGCCCGGAACGGAAAGCCTTCGTTGTGGGCAAGCGATATGGAGGACGAATAAGTAATATATTTTGTTGAAAAAGTTTTGCTTATACTTTTTCAAATATACTTGATTAAATAAAAGCTTTTGCCGTTTATTTGTTCCTTCATTATTTAACATTAAATACTTCTTATCCAATGGTAAAAACGCTCCAGATGATATTCAGAGGTATTTTTGGTTCGAAGTTAACTAGTACCTAATACCATAATAGTTGCCGAAGTCCAGTTTGGATCGACGTTTGTAAGGGTTTGTTTCTGTCACAAAAACCGACTTTATTCCTGAATTAGATCATTCGGGGATTTTTTTTTTCTTTTCTTTTCTTTTTTTTTATTTTTTTTTATTTTATTTTATTTTATTTTTTTATTTTTTTTATTTTTTTATTTTTTTTTTTTTTGGGTGAATAGTAATAGCTATCGGCAACGATTTTGTGTTTAATTTTATTGATTTTTCCGACATTCGGGACGCAAATTTCAGTTCTGTTCAGCTGAGCTTTTCTTCATCGAAAATGTCATTTCTGTTTGTACCAGGATGAACAATTGCGGTTATTGGACTTGAAATTGTGCTTTGAAAATTTAATTGTTGCACACTTTTGTATGGTTCCCAACCTCCCATCAGATAGAAGATTAAAATAAGAATTAAGACCAGAAAAGGGCTGGATGCGCCTGCCTTGGGATCAAGCTAAATACGAGTCGCAAACCTACCAGCCAACAAGCCAGTACTAAGAGCGGACAAACGTTTTGGTCTACGAGATTCGAAGTAAACCTTTTTGTAGCGAAAAATTCCGCAAAGGCTTGTATTTTTAACATTATTATGTTCCATTTACTGGTTTGTTGTCAAATTTTAAGTTTTGTTCGATTAATAAAGTAATTAACATTGTTTGCGTAACTAAACCGTCGAGGATCACATGAAATTAAATTTTAGCCCAGATTACAACATTTTTCATATTAAAGTTTAATTTAAAATTTTTAAAACAGTCTAAAGTGAATAAAACTGTGAATGGAAACGGTAAGAAACAAGAAAGTACGAGGAATCTGTCAAATTTAGGTAGACTTATTTTAAAATTTACTTTTTATCATCGTTTTGACAATCGATCAATCAACTTAAGCGTGTAAAGATTGAAACATACAGTATACAATTAAAGTAAAATGAATGTTTGATGACACTTATTGAAAAGTGATGCAATTACTGGTCATAAGCAGCAGCTAGAGAGAAAACGTCTCGAGATGCTTACAAGTCTATAATTTTTTATGACAATACAACTATTCCAATCTTCCTTATGGATGATTTAAAAAATATTTTGGAGCAAGCGACAAACATTCCCTGAACGATCGAACCCGACGATAACTCTGTTTTTAATGTCGTGTACGAATCAGAAGAACATGCCAATTATTCAAAACTTAATTTTAAAATGCTGTTTTTTAAAGTATGAATTATATCATCACCTGAGATCAGCAGTCGATGAGTAACGTACAGGTCAACCGCTCAACCATATTGACAACGAACGTCCATATCGAGCAGATATCGATCGATCGTACCGTGCCCGTTGTTAATTTTGATTTATGATGTCCATTTGTGCGTCCACGCTTGTTGGAAAACAATTTCAATTACCGACCAACACGACAAACCGTCCAAATTTGCATCCATTCATCTTCTTCGCGCTTCTTCACGCCTCGCCAAACCCGACACCAAAACAACGTCCCACCAACGGAATGGAAAGTGATAAAATTTTGTGCTTGCACCGTTTGCAGTAGCTTATTAATCAAACGGTGTTGCAACGTTTTTGCAACACCAAATGCATCGCGATCGAAAGAAAGCGCACACACGCGGTGTAACGGAAATCCATTTCCACCGGTCGCTTGTTCGGTTGACGATGACACGGGCACAAGTTGATTGTTGTATACAAAACAACATTTCACCGTGTGTCACAATATTTCACAGCTCTCGGCGCTGTGTGTCGCGTTGAAGAAGTTGCTGCTGCCCTCGAGAGTACACAGCAACACAACCAAGCCTGGAATGAGTCCACCACCGTTCTGCGAATGGATGTTTTGCAATTGGTCGTTGTCCTTGTCAGTGCACGCTCAACATTCGCATCCACCATATTTCACGCAACACGACCCAAAACAAGCATCTGGCACTCCTGTACTGGTACGTCGTTTGTTCTTTGGCGAAAAATACCGGAAATTCCAATTCAAGCGGGTTTGACATTTGCTGCGACAACCATTTCGCAGCACTTCAGGTTAAGCATGAACCCCTGGCACGGTACTGTCCGGGAATGGGACAGGTTATCAAAACTAATTTGTTGCGGTGATGGCGCACTTTTCCCAAAACACACGGTTAGACAAGAGCGTTCTCTGTTTCTCTTCCCTATGGTTCTCCAAGCCTTGGTGATGGTATGAGTTAAAATTAAATTATACGCTCAATTTGCACCCAAATTGTAAACCATTTGTCGTTCCGGTGTCCGGACCACCCGCAATGGGGTGCAAGGATTGCAAATGCGTAAGAATCCCCAAAAGGCTCGACCTCAACAGATCATTTTTGATCGCACCAAACAATGAGGCCGGTGAAAAAGGGTGGGAAAAACGAAACGTAAAAAAGGGTCATTTTCCTTAGCCACAAATGGGTGTTTGCTTTCTGGGGGGAAAAAATGGGACCGGTACGTCTGGTGGGATAGGTATGACAGCTATATCATGGCAGATCATATTAAGCGTTCAATGTAAGGCACTTAGATGTAATCTATGCTAAGGGTTGGGTTTTGGGCTACAATTAAATAATGGTAAGCCGAGAAGAATGGGCTTGAAAGATGCTTGAAATTAGCATTATCAGTGTGGAGTGACATTTAGGGGCATAGTTTGAGGCAATGTTTAGTACTAGCCATTACTTAGTATAGCTATTAGTACCGCAAGATGGCGCTATAGCTCATGGTTGGCTCATATTTGATCGCGTATTGCTAGGATTCTTGGCTTTGAAGTTCACTAGAGCAGACAGTTGATGTCTAGTCAAATATATTTCGTTGAATCTAGATTATTTGCAAAAAATTACTAGGATTAGTTTTCGGTTGCAGTTTTGCTCTTAAAGACGAGTTATTTTTAGTACAAAAATCCGCTAAAAACGGTCGTCAACAATCGTCGTCGGCAGTTTAGTTTCACCGTAATAAATTTGGTATAGGAAATTAATCCCTCATCTTCTTTCTTGGCCTAACGACCTCTTAGGTCATGCCTGCCATTTCTGGCTTACTAGACTTATTATTACCGCAAAGTTGAATAGTCAGTCCTCACAATGGGGGAACGGCCCAGCTGAGACTTGAACTCATCTAGGTACTAATAATCAGGCGCTACACAACTGCTTCGCGGTTCTTGTTATGCTCCAATAGCTCCAAAGCTCAGTTCTGGCGGAGACATCAAATCCATCGCTTCATATAAGTTTGGGCATACCAATTTCCATGTAGACTGGGTCATCTGGTGCAATTTTCAGAACATAGCCCAGGCTGGTTAAATTGCATTATAGTAGAGGGTCTTTCACTTGCATTATAGTAGAGGATTTTGTAAGCTTCTACTACGAAAGAGATCCTCAAATTAAGATGTCTGTGTCACCAGCATAAGCCAGGATCTGGATTGACTAGTAGCAGATGGATCAACGAGTCTCGAATAGTCCTTGCTAGTGTTATATTGAAGAGCTGGCAAAGGGTTCGAGAATTTTCCGCCCACCTTTATATGGCATTTGATGTCGGTCATTGTCAATTTTACAAGCCTGGTAAACTCGGCCTGGATTCCTGGATGAGCTCATTACGTCATACAATTCTAATAAATACTACTCCTTACCAATAACAATTGTACTAAAATAGTTTATTGTTTGCTACTTAAAGAAGTAGATATGCTTCTTTTACAAGTTTTGTTAATTTCAAGTTAGTTTTGGTAAATAAACCTAAATGATTTTCGTCTTGTGAATATTATAACGCCAGGATAATAACTATCAATCACCTAAAAGGCTTGAGAAGTTTTGATTTCTTTTCCTTTCCTGGAGACTTCTGTCCCACAAATGTGGGTCGATCTCCGCATTTCAATCAGTATCATATCATTTCAATCGAAGCAGAAAACTACCGACATTAGGCGTGCCGAAGTTCCGAATTTTTCCACCACACCAGCAGGGCAAGAAACAATTTTCATCTGCTGTCGAATGGTAAAGCATACGGTCACCATCACCTACCAACAAGGGCAACCGAATGAGTAATAGCTCGAAATGATTAGTAAGGACATCCACTTCCGCACCCTTTTCCCTTCCGTGCCATCTTCTTACCGCCCAAGAACAGTGACCCAAGAACGTTTCGGTGGCATTGCTGATGGACTGTAATTTATCATTGGCCAGTTTTGACGATGGGCATGACACAAAAGAGCTCTGAGAAGACAGCAAAAAACTGTGATAAAAAACAACCTTTGCTTCTTTTCACGTGCGATCCTCCCTCACCGATCGCTTAAGCTTTTCCGTAAACGATTCACTCAATATTGTATCTCTTGACGGGTCGAGGAAAAAAGGCAACCATTTTGGGAGCAGAGACTTCAAAACAAATCTTGCACACCAGTGTGCGACAAAACCCGGGGATAATATTCTTACACACATATAAACAAGGCTGGTAGGAAACGGGGCGCGCACACAGTGACAGTGCGATGGAAGGTGAAAACAGGGAATCATCTGCCATTAGATGGCCATCATGCACATCGTGACTCGGATGAAAATGCTTGGCGCAGCGGAGCTTTCTCATTCTAGATTTTCCACTTTACTTTCCGTACCATCAGCATCAGTTCTTACGCTGCGTTTCCCCCTCCGATGTGGTGATTGTTACGGAAAACAGCATTTATTCTAGTCATGCCCTATTGAGAAGGCATCATAAAATGGTGCCCCCTGGCATCAAACCGCAAACCTTTTCCCTTGGTCCAAATGGTAAATAAGGAGGAAAAATGGCCAACATTTGCGCTCGCCATGCCGTAAAGTAATGACTTTTCAACTACACGAACACCAACTGTGGCCTGTGGAAAACCGTTTCTTCTTCGCTGGTCTTTTACAAGCTTATGAGCTGCCTTACCGTAGCGCTGTTCGGGAAGAACATGCCAGCCTGCCAGCCAACCAGTTTGATGGGATTAAATTTGTAATCAAATTCATCCACCCGTTTTTGCACGAGCTTTTTGTTTGATTCGCTGGTTTTTGCTCCACCCGCAGAGTGATGATTTGAAAACCATTTGTGGGCAGTAAAAGAAAAGGGGAAAAACAGGGAAAACCAAATGCTTTTAAGGCATTGGGAAAACACCGCAGAAAGTGTATTTATTTTAACTCAACCTCAGAACGAAAACACACAATAAAAATATGGTGTAAACACATTGTACACTTTGAACACTGTCTCTCACTCTCGCTGCCCCAAAATATAGACATTTTTCAGATGTTTTTCCAACCAAAAAAAAACAAAGAAAAAAGTCGAGCGAAATGCACCTATCGACAGCATCGACCAGCCAACTGCACTGTCTGTGTTTACAGTGCCATTTCTGCACACAAACGGCGAGTAATTATTTTTAGTTTGGCAAATTGATGGTCAATTTTCTACCGAACGACCGACCGGCCGTTGTTTTGCACATTATTCCGCGTGTCAACACAGAGAGCGGACTGCAGGCGTGTTGATTTTACAACTGGACTCAAACTGGGGGCGATTTGCAAAAAACAGAGAGCGAATTTCGTTGTTTTTCCCGTAACGATAACACATTTTTCTTCCTGGCTGAAGAAAGGTGGGTCTTTTGGGCGAAACGATGCAGCCTTTTGCAATCGTGTTGAACAGCGTGTTTGTTCACGCATCGTTAACGCATCACGTTTTTCCACCTCTTGGGTGAGCGCATTAAATTTAAAAATGCATTCGAAAAAGAGCAACCCAGAGTTTCCTGGAAGAAGTGTGCAAATCCGGGATCGTGATGAAGCCGAAAATTTATAAATTACCCCTTTTATTCGTTCTTTCTTTCGGTCTCTGCATCTCGTACCAAACCAAAAAACAAAACTGAGCCCGAGAACAGACGAGAAGACATGCCAGACGTTAGACGAAAAATGGCATTACTGTCAACGAGGGCCGCACAGCACTGCAAAAGGAACAAAACCTGCGAAATGCGAAACAGCACAACTGCAACAACATATGCAACCGTTTTGCATTCGCTTTCACCATTGAGCTCATTCATTTGCGAAAGCGCCGAACGTCCGACTTTTAACGTGTTGACCATATATCTTAACAACTCCCGGTGTGTGTGTGCTGACAGGAACGGGGCGGGTCCCGACCATTGGCCCACAATCGGTGCCGAAATGTTCGCCAAATTTCCCACGAATGACGTGCGAACGGTGCTGGCTGTCGGCTCGGACGGACTCCGGAGTGCATTGTGATGAGTCGGTGGCGGGAAGGAAAATTAACAGCATCATGAATTTTGATTGCCCACAGCTAATGATGGGTGAAGCGGAATTATACAAGCGAACGCGAGAAGTAAATAGTGTTCGTGTTCGATGGCAAAGAAATTGCCAAAACAAATAAGGAGAATGTTTCTTTTCCGCCTCCAGCAAGGGATGCTGAACGGTATCAAACATCGATGAAATTGTGGAGAACAATTAATATTCCTTTACATTTTATCTACTTGAAAGTGTAAGCAATTGTTTCGAATGAAATCGAAATTTTATTTGCATACCTGGTAAGAAATGGTCTTCAATCTTAATACTGTTGTAGTATGTACAGTGAGGGACAAAACAATAAGACCATCATAATATTCGTCTTAAAGCTACTGCTTTTGATAACAATACTTTATTCAAAACATTTTACATTGAATATTCTTACTGAGTATTCTGGAGTTTTTTTTTACGATTTCTGAGAAAGTTTTGTTCTCATTCCAAAGCTTTTTGACCAATTCTTTCAAATATATTTGAAATCTTCGTAACATATTTGAAACACCTATTTTCCTTTTTACAGTGTTGGGTAAATCTGATTCAGATTAATGAATCTGAATGAATGTTTTAACTGAATCAATGACTCTAAATCTCTATTATAAAGATTCATGAATCCCCAAAGATTCAAGAATCCTCAAAGATCCCCCCGGTCCAAATCCAAGAGGGTCTCGTAGTTGAAGAGCCCTCGCAAGAAAGCTTTTGCACGAAGAGGCCGCCAGCTACAACCTCAAGGACTTCAGATGGGTAATTCTGCCACCATCTGAGGCCAGAAAAGCGACTGGCACACATCGTTGTTACCGTGCAGACCATACAACTATAAACATGCAAAGGTACATGGGAAGGAATCAAAGGGTGATTCCCATCTCTTTTACGAAGTCGAACAGTATCCGCGAGTGTTCTTAGTCCTTCTAACCCAAGATGTCGCGTATCAGCCCTCCAGGGGTTCTTCCTAATGCCCGAACGGCTGACAGTAGTCCGGGTGTTGCCGCATCGAACTCCATGCATGACCACAGGATGTGATCAAATTAAACCAATATATTCATATGTAAACAAAGTTAATACGAGAAAGCTTCATAAATCTTCAGATAGAAACCGAAAATATTTAAGACACGATCAACAACGCAAAACCATGACAAAGAATCAAAATACTTTGAGATAGCCCCTTTAATATATTTTCATGAATTTTTTGTGACTTCAGAATTACAAAAATATCAAATGTCATATTAGCTACAAGCATCTTACTTACTTATCAGGCGCTACAACCGCTTCGCGGTCTTGGCCTGCTGCAACAATCCTCGATACCGCTCACGGTCTAGCGCCGTCGTCTGCCAATCCATTATCCCGGCCGTTCTGGCGGACTCATCAACGCCATCACTCCATCTCAGTTTGGGCCTACCACGCCTCCTCTGTCCATGTGGCCGGCCTAAAAGGACTTTACGGGCTGGGTCGTCCGGTGCCATTCTCATGACATGACCAGCCCACCGGAGCCTGGCGAGCCTAATTCGCTGCACGAAGGTAAAATCACCGTACAGCTCGTACAGCTCGTCATTGTAGCGGCTCCTCCATTGTCCTTCCACACATACGGGGCCAAAAATCCTTCTGAGCATCTTCCTCTCGAACGCGGCTAAGAGGGTTTCGTCAGTTTTGGACAGAGTCCATGTCTCAGAGGCGTATGTGAGTACTGGGACTATAAAGGTTTTGTACAGTCCCAGCTTCGTCCGTCGCGACAGATATGTTGAGTGGAGAAGTTTACTCAGGCTATAGTATGACCGGTTGCCAGCCAGCACCCATGCGCGCAACTCAACGTCTATGTTGTTGTCGGTGCTGACTTTTGACCCCAGATAGGTGAACAAGCATCTTACAAACATAAAATGTAAAATAAAAAATCGATTTGTTAAATGTTTGCTTAACAAGCTCTCTTTAACTTTTTTACAAGTTATTTACGCTTAATATTATGTCCGTCACTGTAATTGAGATTCAACATAATGTTTTCGTTTCGTTTACCTAAAATATTTTTTAATGAGTTTTTACTGATACTACATTATGTTTTAATGTCTACACTAAAGTCTATTTGTCTTGCAAGTTCTGATGTTATTGATATGATAATCAGCAAGTTATTGCCATTAAGCCTTTCTTCATATTGCTATTTTTTAACCACTTATGGATGTTCTCGAAACGTCCGAATCCAATCATATCTCTGAATATAATTTCTTTCAATACAATTTCCACCATTTCCTGTTGATCTCTCAAACGAAAATCCAATTTTGTGCCCTTGTGAGCTTCCGCCGTCACCGTCCAACGTCCAACATTCAACGACAAACCAAGTAATGATGTACTGCTGATTGTTGCTGCTTGATTTGCCACACCGAAGCACCGAAACGCTTCCTGTTGATGAACCGGTTAGTGCAAGAAGCGCAAACTAAACAAAAAAAATACCAGAAACTGACTGAATAATCGAACAACTTTGACTCTAATCTAGTTTGAGTTCATTTTTCAGACTACTGTTAGGTACTGGTGCTGGGGGGTTTTCGCTTGTAATACTGCTCAGCCCACAGCTGCTCGAAACGTAGCATCCAATTTCGGTTGACGCACAGGAAATTTATTTTATCGCAACTATTCCTCCAGCCAGCGGTACGTTGGCTCTCTGGCAAGCGATAAATAACGTCTCGGTGTTTCCTTCGTATTGGACTGCTGTAGCGGACGGATAAAGGGAGTCGACTGAGGGTAAGGAGATCTGTGGCATCAGTAGCGACGGTTGATTGAAGAATAGGAAAACATCTCATCAATCATTTCTATTAAATTTATTACATTCTTGTAACTGATCTATTCTTTGCCTTCACGCGTCGCACTGTAAGCGCACTGAAGAAAGGACACCCGATCCGCACGCTTCCCAGGATGCTGGAACCATTCACCATTCTATTTCATCGGCTTCCTCTTGATCACTTGCAGCTCCACTCTCACTCACTCTCTTCGCAAGCATCCGGTTCCGGGGACGATGGGAACCACCCCTGCTGGTGTGTGTGTATATCCAAATTTGATTTTTATCCTTTCGTGTCCAGGCATGCTGCAAGCACGCTTATCCTTCGAACTCCACTCCAGCTCCAGTACAGCCGAGTAGAGTGATATGCAAGAAATTCGTTTCCTTCCACTGCTTCAGCACAACTCAACACCCCGTGATTCTGGGAAATTTGTATCCCTTTTTTTCTCGCTCGACTGTCACTAGTCGATGCTTTTCTTCCGCATTGCGTTGTGCCTTTTTTTCTTCGCGTGCGAAATAGTATCAGACATTCTTTTCGTTCCCGGTTTGATGGCACTTAGCGAAAGAAAACACCACGTTCCGGACATCCCGTTGGTACGGCGTGCGGCGTCGCCTCCTGGAAATGGGTTCCGATTATTGTGTCTCGAAGCATCTAACCGCCGTCTCGATTGCAAGCCGTGGAAGAAATGAAGTGTTAACGACACTTGAACCATTTGATAACGGATTAATGTCTCGATGGAATAAGCTCCCGTCGCGGTGGGCTGGTTCGTGATGCTTGAGTGTGAAAATTACCCAACCCCAACAGCGAAAAGATTGACGATTGAACTGGGCAAAGCCGACGGTGTGATGACGGTTCTGTGTAATGATTATTTGATGAGAGCACATTTGCAGCCTTCTGTCTGCCTTTCCTGGCTGGTTTGGGTTTTTGTAGAGATGAAAATTAATTCAAACAGCTGCGAAAGTCAAAGTCTGATTAAGGGTGATTAATTTTGCTGATGCGATGAAATGCGTCCATCAATAGCAAACAGGGAGGGGGCGCTTATTTTGTGAATGGCGTTCGAAGCGCAAAGAAATTCTTGGAATGAGTCTTTTTATTGACTGCTGCGGTGGTGTTAAGCTGGATATTAATTTGTACGCCTTCACGAGCGTGTTTAATGTAGTCTGAAACAATTGTTTTCATAGAAAATTATTGGAAAGAAATTATTTGTTCGGTTTACGAAAAATATGTAGGAACAACTTATCAATTGATCGAGATTCTTAACGATATTCATAACTTCATTATATTTTCGAGATTTTTAAGACAGAGATAGTAAATCAGTATTGTTGTGGAGATTAATTAAGTATCGTGTTAAAAACGTGTTCAACCTATGATCAGTACTTGATCAATTGAATCTCCTCGTTATCAAAACTTCTGCACAAATATTAACACCAACTACAGATTTGATGGCAATTCAATACCACTTCAACTAGAATAAAATACGATATTCTTTTTTTTATAATTTCAAAACTTTTTATTTAATTTTGAGCTCTCTTTAACTTTATAATTTGCTCGCACAGAAGTTTTAACACATTTTGAGACCAGGAACGCTTGTTAGACATTCTCTACATATAACACCGAGTCCAATACTTAATGATGGTTATTCCATTAAACCATTCAATTAATTGACATCCTCATTTGCATATGAGGTGATTATGAACTCTTGTTGTCTAGAAGCATTGATAGAGATAAAATTCTTGAACTGAAAATTCTCATTTTTCATGATTATTTTTTCAAAACTAATTTTTCATTTAAAAGTTTGAAACAATAAACTAGATATTGCAGTTACTCCATGGCATCTCTTACAAATGAACAAAACAATTTCAATTTTAATTCATTATTTATTTCTATAACTCTTCAAACAAACACCAAAAATCAATTAAATTTTATACATCAGTGCAGGCTTATAACTAGTCGTTGAGTACTCTGCCAAAATATTAGCAATTGCTCAATAACTAGTGAAGGATGCTTGGTTTGACAGACTGAAACATCTCGAAGTTGTAAAGCCTGAAAAAGATGCCAACTGTCTTTGCTTAAAAAAAATCTTATGCATGTGTTTGAAACACTTGTAGAGACCGGGAACGCTGACGATCAAGCTCTATAACACCGAGTTGAGTACTGAATTTAATTATCGTTAAAAAACTCTCTCTACTGATGATTTTCCACAAGTTTGACGGATAAGAAGAATCATTACAATAATTGCAAAGTTTGCCAAAATTCCAAGTAAAAAGATATAATTATAAATTTTCTAGAATCGTTGCATTCACTTAATTTCATTCTTGAAATCCCCAACAGCATAATACAGCAGCAATTTTTCATTAACCCTGTTATGCCCGGCTAATAACAAGAATCAAACTCTATGCAATATTAATTTATTCCAAATAATCTTAAACACCGGCTCGAAACACCATTCACACGCCTGTTTTACATCGTACCAATTATTCCGCGATGATTGCGAACGTTTCCCCCTCCTAATCACAACATAATTTCCAAACTCATACAACAACAAATGCCAGCTAAACTCACGTGCATTAAACTGCCATCCGCGTAACGCAATTATTCATAGCAACCCGGCTTCATTAATCTTTCGACACAACCTAAATCACCACCAAACGAATCGGAATAATTTAATCGGTGGCGCTGGTGGTGCTTTTAAGGGGAAAATCATGAAATCTAATTTTCCTGCACGCAAAACAATATTTAAGGTCAGGTCAATAAATGGTATCAGCACGAAGGAGAGACCGGAAATGGCGATCCACGGTACCCAATATTGGAATGGATCGGAACGCATCGCTAAGGCGATTGAGTGATTCGAAGGATAATGCTTTGGGGTTTAATGAACCACTCCGATTACTTTGTTGTGTGGCGTTGCGTTAGTGCGTCTTAAACCTGCTGGAAAGCAGCAAAGAAAACAGAGATGTTCCAATTCCACTGCACATTCCGCGTGCGTTCGCGTGCCAACAGCTCATAAAGCCCCGACAGCTACTGAATGCGGCTTTCCATGACGGTTCCGTGGAAAAAAAACCCCGGTGAGCTTCCGATAAACATTTACCGAACGCTCCAGCGAACACCTTTTTCGACGCTTTTCCAAGAAACCGAAAGCTTATCTCGGTTTCGGTTGTTAAAAAGCCATGAACAAAACGTCATTGAGAAGAAATTGAGTAGTAAGAATAGAGTCGTTTTTTTTTTCTCTCACACACACTTACACGAAAAAGAAGTTCTCGATCGCGTGAGTAAATACGGCGGCTTAATAATGTCGATGGAAGAACGGTGGAAAGAACAGTCAGCTTTCGACACAACGAATATCGTTCCATTTTTCATGCGTGCACATGTAAATACACTCCTAACAGATGGCTTTAGGTGGTTGGTTAAACAATTTCACCAAAGAATGTTAGATAGAGCGGGTTATTGTACCCGAGTTCCATGTTTCCCAGAAGAAAGTAATGGATCTCGAGTCTCGTTTTAACACCCGAGAAAACTCTCGTGGGAAAAATATGCTCCCCCTTGTTTGCAAGAAAAGAATTGTCCCGGTGGTGTTATTTGTTTGTCTGATTAATGCATTTCCGGTTTGGCAAGTTGTCAGACGGTAGTAGCTCGCTTGCCATTTTGTTTGGCAAGCGTTCGTTGAACTCAATACCAAGACAAACGAACAAACGAACGGGCTGACTGGCTGCTTAATTAAACACAAACACTACATCAATCGGAAACTCCGGAAGCGACAGGCGCCGCACAAGAAATCGCCCCAAAACTGGATGAATGACGGATAATAAATATACTATACACGCGTACGCATGGCGTGGAGCTTTCACCATGAACGATTTGTTGAGAAGTGTTTTCCTAAGCGTGTGCGTATGTGTGGATATCGGATTTACACGCAGTGGCGAAACGATTTCCTGCTTATGGCATGTAATATTTTAAGCCCCTTTTTGTGATTCAGAAGAAAAATTAAGTTCAGTACGATTGAAGTGTTTGTTGTACGATCTTTTCTGTTCTTCTAAGTAAAAAGGTTAATTTTAACAAAAATACTGTTTTGATTGTAATTTAAAAAATCTGTTTGTTGCTTGTTGCTTTTCCTTATCAATTTATATAAAGAGATCATTATAAGAGAGCCACTAATAATCAAAACACGTATGAAAAATATATTAGTTAAGTCCTTATAAACCTTATTATAAAGTTTTATCGTGAAAGTATTTAATTTAAGCTACGTAGAATAGTTTAGTATATCAATGTGAAGCTAAAGTTTAATGTCTTTCAGATTTTAGACTTTAACAAAACTACTACTAACTTGCTGCTAAAAGAAAACAGTAAACAGCCTGATGTCACTGTACGATTTATTAATACGGAGAAAATTTAATTTATTGTATTTTGATCCTACAATCAAACCTGTCATCGTGCCTTATCTGTCAAATCACGTAAAAAAATATAATGATCGTATGTTTAAATGGTCGTAATTCGTATTCGGTAGAGCAGTATTAACTAGAATAATATAGCATACTTTTAGGCGTTTTTAAGCTATAAATCATAAAGATATGTTAACCGTCTCAAAAACGATTTAGTCTCTTTGCTAATCGATCAATAGTAAGGACTGGCAATTCGGCTACGTATTGTTAAGAAGACTTGTACGATACTATATGGCCGCCAGCACCAAGCATATTGTACAGACAAAGAAAAACCTAAAGAAATAGATGAAAAGAGAGAGAACATTGTCAAGTTACAGGTTCTATATTACTTTTAACGTAAAGAAAGATACCTTTGGACTATCAACTGATAAAACGATTAAAACTAACTATGTAGTAATAGAAAATGAAGCAGCTGGTCAATTATTACATACCTTTAGGCGTTTTTCTTTATCATTAACTCCCAAAGCTATGCAAACCATGCTTCGAATACATTTATATTATTTACCATTCGTCCAATCAACCAGTGCTTGCGTTTTACTTCTGCGAAATCAATTTCTTATGATGAAAAGTAAATTGTTCGGTAAAACATTAAAGCGATCCATTAGATAAAAAGCACCATAAAAAAAACGCCCAATTCATCATGGTTAATATGCAACTGCTCAGTCGTAAAATATGACCCCAATTTTTCATTCCACCCCACCCCGACAAACGACCCAAAGAGCAGCATAATTAGTACATCAAATCGAAGCACCATTCGTGATTAGATGAGGTGGAATAATGAAGAGAAATTCATCTTTTATGCAGCAAAGATCGTCACTTCGTCGAAAAATCGTCAACCATTACCTCATCAGGGGGGGTGGGCGAACGTGCCGAAGTTTTCGCTCGTTTTTTGTTTGTTCGCTCTCTTGTTGCACAGCACTACCTTTCATGTTGCGTAGGATGACTAGGGCACGGTGAGTCCTCACCTCACTCGACGACGATGTCTCGACACCGACAGAGCGTAAGACGGAATGACACTTAAGTACGATAATAAAATTCATAATGCTGTGCGTTTTATGGTGTCGCGTGTTTTGTCGCGATGGGTCGTCGGTGGATCGGGGTAGAGTGGTTTTTGGACAGACAGAGACCACTCTTATTTTAGAATCTCTCAGCCCAGAAGAACAATAGCGCAGACGGATGCAAACGGACAAAAAGACGAGCTGCATTCGGGTGTTGCTGGTGCTGTAATCATACTTCTCGCGTTGCATTATTCATTCCACATTTTCACATTCAATCAAACGATGCAAAATAATATCGTGCTGCTGCTGCTGCTGTGTGCGTCCAGGATATTGCAGAGCTGCCGAGGACAGTGACACTTTTGCTTTTGTACACATAAAAGCAAAAGGTACAGAAAAATCGAAACCCGATTTTCCGTACCGTCAAGCGCTTTTTAGTCCAAAGAGTCAACGATGTCGTGCGAATCTCTTTAGCACGTGTTTATCCGATCGCGGTTGAGGGGAGGTTTGGATTGGTTTGGGGTGTTGCAGTGGATCGGTTTTCCTTCTCCGAACTGTCCTCGTTCTCGGACCAGTTGCGATTGGATTCGATTGATTCGGTTTTGGGTTACAGCTGCAGCACCGGTTCATTGCTTTTCCATATGCAAAGCGCTCGGGTGACAGCAACAATTGAGCTACTTGGAAAGTTCAAATCGTGTGTTGGAAAATGGTAAACCATGTGGGGGGAGGATTAACTGCTCCCAACACTAGCAACTGCACCACACTGCAAACCACTGTCGGGCATCGTTTGCGGATGCACCCAGCACTGGCAGCTAGCTACGTGATTTTTTTAACTCAGAATGCAAAATCAATCGACATGCAGCTGTTGCAGTGTTCGTGGTGTATTGATGCTGCATCTTCTGGGAATTTCATTCTCCCCCGGGGATAGGGAAAACAGCAGAACAAGACGTTTTGAGGTTATTTGCATTTTTTAAAACGGTCGGACATTGTGTCGAACGGGTTTTTGACAAGCGAACGAACCGAAACAAGGCACATTTTGTTGTGTTGTAAAGCGCAAAGGGATGGAACCGAGTTTTTTGGGAAATGGGGATGTGAATTTGAATCAAATTTACATGCATTTTGGGAAGTATGAGTATGAGGTATCATAAAGACACTGATCGTGGTTGTTTGGTCATACCATCAAGCTGTTGGACACACAAAACAGTCAGTTTTTATACGTCCTTTTCCCTTACAAAAAGGATTACTTCTTGCTTAGGAGAAATGAAGAATATAAATTGTATCAAACCTCACATAGTATAATGTTCTCCAGAGAAATTCCGATTTATTCCAATATTAATGAGACTGTTCTTCTGCTCGATTCTTATCTTTAAAATACTGTTAATGTGTTTCAATATTTTCATTTGAAATATATTTCTTCACAACATTAATTGTTTCACCTTGACAAGACACAAAATCGCACAAATTAATGCCCTGGTTGTTTGACAAGGTGGCAAATCTCACTCAATCGTAAACAAAATGTGTCTGGGCCACATGTGATCCATTCTTTTCGAAATAAACATCTTCAATACCAATAGTTATAACGATTAGTTGCTTAATTATTCGTTTATTTCACAGATACTCACTAAATTTGTCAATTTTCTATCTCAATTTGTCATAGAATGTACTTGCTAATAGATTAATAGCATAGACGAACAATTTGCATGCATTTAGGGGTAATATTGCCTGAAGTTATGCAATACACATATATTTAATTGAAAATTGCACTGTAATCAATTACGTGGAGTTAGAATATGTTAAAAACAAATAAAATGAATCATTTTAACCGGAAGTCGATCAGCAACTCTCTCTCTCTCTCTCTCTATACTCACTCACCCGTAATACAAAAATGCCCAGTTCCATCTTCTTTGCATGATGTAAACAGTCCAACCCGAAAGAAGTTGGCTAGCTCAGCGGAAGTTGAAACATATTGCCCACCAAAACGGAACGCTAAAGCACACCACCCAACTAAATTGTGAATGATGTGTGCAGCTCCCATACACCGCAAGAAAGACGGTCCCATTCTACTAACGCCGGGCTGATTATGATCTCGCCGCAGTCCTCAAACAGTCCTAAGTTCTGCGCTGTTGAGGAAGGAAGCGTTTTATTTCCATTTTTTTCCCCCCTACGTTCTACACAACACACCACAATCGCTCGGCCAAAAGTATTCGCGCATCGTGCCTTTGCCTTAGCGAAAATGACAGCGATGTGTTGCTTCGACGCTGCGGTGTGTGTGTGCGTGTGGCGCTGCATGCGCGGGTGTAACATAACTTTTTATGATTTACGAGCCGCTATTTTTCACCTAACCCAAAAGCAAGCACCACGCAACAGTCGGGGGTAGTGGCCTTCGCGAGCACAAATAGTGTGTGATCTGGCAATGGCCGAAAACGGAAGAGTGTGCTTACTGGCGGCAGCGTGGGAGGGTAGTGCACGGTGAAGCTGCATAGCAAATGGTTTATTTTTATAGCGGCGGTTGACATTTATGGTCAATTAGTTTGGATTATAGTGATTTTCACGGTTTTACCATCGCGCGTTTCCTGCACGCGCTTTCCACCGGGCGCGGTTTCTTGGTTGGTGGCGTTATTGGATATTCGCGTACGCTATATACATAGGCGCACGAATGGTAAGTGAGATTTTATGAAGCTAAAGGAGTACAACTATCTCCCGGACGTTGGTGTGACTTGCTCATATGGGGTTTTTCGCATGGGGGAAATAATAAAGAACTGACTGGTTTATTTTTTCCTCCGAAAACAGCTCTCAAAACTCGTTATTAATTCTGGACGCGTACACTCACACTGCTAGACGCGAATCGAAAGAGTCGTTGCCCTCGTTTTCCCTCACGAGTCGCAGGGAAGCGCAAGAAAAATCGGTTGAAAAAATAAAGCTTGAGGAAGGTCAGTTCAATGCATTTTCTTTCACATGCTGTTACAGTTACAGCTTTACGAGGAGCGTCATCCCGGCGGTCAAAGATCACGTGTTCACACTTGATGGTACACATGAGTGTGTGTGTGTGATATCACCTCATATCGATTCGAAATGCATTTACAATTTGACTTCATTTTCTCGCAATCCCGGCACCACCGGGACGCCCTGGGAATAATGCAACACATACAGCTATTATCCTGATTTTTCAGCATATCATCCTCATCGGGTGTGCTCAAATCCTGACGCTCCGAGTGCTGGAGGTTAAAGAACCGTTTAAAGGGCGGAAAAGCGTGCACTCGTCGCCGTGGGTGGTGAGATTGACATCGACACCGTTCCGGCAACGTAGCGTACGACAGCGAAGAGAGAGATTGTGAGGTTTGAAGTTGAAGAGTTCGCTCGATGGTCGATTTCCGCAATAGTGCTTCCTTCTTTCCGGATGAAAATGATGATGATGAAATTATTATGATCGTACCATAAGCGAACGAATCTAGCGAAGGTGGCCATTTTTGTCGTTTCATGGTGGCAGTGCTTATGCGCTACCGGTCATTGTGCAGTTTTGTGATACGGGTCACCATCAACAGCGGTTCGGAAGTGACGTCTAGCTCGAGCTGATGTTCCGATGACTTCCGACACTTGTGAGGTCCTAAAGTTCAACTCATTTTGAGCGGCGTATGATATGGGTATGGCCATAGAGATACGCCGGAAGGAATGCGTGTACTTGATCCACCGGGGAACGCACACAAACCCCACCCGACTGTCCCGGTGACCTGATGTCCAGTGTTTTATGTAGCGTAAATTATGCTTTCCGCTTATTTGAGCTTGAAACAATGGCCAGCGGGATTTAGTCCGCACGTAACGCGATGCTTGCGTACGTCCGTGTGTCCATTGCGTTCGTGTGTGTGTTTTTTTTAAACACCGCCAGCATCACCAATGGTCCACATTGTTCACGCACACTCCGGTACGGGTACGGTGTCTGTCCACCGAACGATAATGGATGGGACCTCTTGCTCAATGACAAGTGAAATTTGATCTAGTTTTGATATCGATTTCGGTTGCCGTGTCCTTCGGTGTTTGCCATTGTTTCAGCAGCAGCAGCAGCAGCCGTATCCTTGTGACAGTTTCATAAATAAATGATAAATATGTGTGCGGCCAGCTTGTGCTTGGTTTGCGCTGACTTGGCAATGTGCTAACGGGCGGTATTTGTTTTGCTGGAATCTCGATTTGACAGCAATCATGAAATGATGACGAATCGTTGTAATGATTCGATTCTGACACAATTGTGCCACTGGTAAATGGTGTGTGAAAACAAATGTCATGGCGTTAGGTGAAAACAAATTGTATCGAACTAAGTTGTGGCATAAAACTAATACGATATTGTATTCAAATCAGTTCCGTTTAGTACTTCAAATATGTCAAATATTAATATGAACCGTGGTAGAACACAAATAATGATCAACTGTACACTCTTACATGACCACAGCGCCTAAAAGTATGCAATAATTCTTTTTACCTCTTGTTTGTCCTGCAGTTTTCGTTTTATGTGTGACGAGACTTATTTTGGTCTCCGAGAGCTGTGATAGGTCAATAGTTGTTAGCAACGTTCTTAAATAAATGCATAAATTCAGGCGCTTATTAAAGTACGTATTTTCCCCCAAAATCAGCATAAAGAAGAAATATACTTAATATTTTCAAACAAGAATAGTAGCTATTACAAACAAGTCACCTAAACTACCAGCATCTAGCCCTCCAAGACATTATCAGCACCTAGATGTATGCAATTTTCTTTGTACCGCGTTCTTAACAAATTTTACTGGTCTTCATTATTTTCTTAAGGTAATCCATAAACCCGTTTGTAGGAGCTCTGCCATAAACAGGCGCAAATTTTCATAAAAATTCAATAATTAAAAGCGAACATTATTGATTATTTTCACATATTAAGACATTAGAATCAATCATCATGCCACGTAATTCTGGGGAAAAGAGATTTAAAAACAATCTCCTAAAATGCATGGTTTGATCGATTCCTTTATAAATTTATCAATAAAAACGCCTGGAGTTAGGCATTTTTTGCTTTTTGCAATGTTCTATGTTCGCTTTGATGTATGCGTGGACGATTCCAATTCCTTTTTATTTACTTTCGCAGGGGATTTTTAATCTTTATTAACCTACAAGATCTACTTAGAAACCTACAAGATCTGATTATTACATGCTCAACTATTTGAACTCATCTATTTGAATAACAAATAGTTGCAATTTGCTGCAAAAAGCATTACTTAACAATTGAAGAAACCAATTGCCTACATTCAGGCGAGTTCTCCAGCACATATTGATGCAATTGCTGTTTGACGAGACGATGGAGATTTAATAAAAGTTTTACTTTTTTTTCGGGCTCATCTCACGCTCTTAATTAAACACACAATCCATGAATTGCACGAAACAATACGCCCTCCATAATCACTTGAATGTATTTTTTTTGCCTTCTAACAATTAAAACCTCCACCGTAAGTCAATCCGGTGCTTGGCAACGAATTTCCATTTTAATGATTTGTTTACAAACCGGCTGGCCGACTGGCCGAGAGTGCTTGTGCAAGTTGCAGCGCGAAACCTTTTGAACGATGGAACACAAAAAAAACAACCCGCGCATGGCCCGCTGGAAATAATTAAAATAGATCACGAGCACCACAACGGCTGCAACCTTAAAGCCCAATTATTTCCAATGACCCTCAGCACCGGTTCGCAAACGGACGGTAGCAAAACAGAAGTACCGAGCCCAGTACACTTGTAATCAATTCGTCCTGCAGTCCTCGGGCTGGTGTACAGATTCGTATTTTATTTTCAACAAAAAAAGAATTCACGATCCACCGGACAGCAATGCAGTTGTGGTGGTGCTTTCCAAAACCCCCGAACTCCATACCAAGGCTCCAATTTTAATTTGTTTGCGAGAAGAAATTCCAACCCCGACGGGGTGACCGGTGACATCTTCATCCCCGGACATGGTTGGACATTTTGCCGTCGTAATAGAATCTTTTCATCAACCAGTTTGTGCTTTCTCCCGTTTGTCCTGGTGTCCCGGTTGTAGCTGCATTGTAGTTTTATTTCAATTCTGCCACTCCAAATGTCACTACAACGACGACGGCACATTGAAACAAATAGTCTTTCGGTCTGGTGAGAAAATACGATACATTTCATTCGCACCCGGCAAATCGGTACACATTGCACCGACAGTTTTTTCTTCCCCCTTGTTCCAAATGTGTTCTAGAAAGCTGTTGGTGTGTTGTTGAAGTTTGGCGCAGTTCTTATCCCCGAAAATGGAAGGCGAAATCTTCATCCAAACAGTGTGTGGCAGAATTTCAATACCACGGCCACTAGTTCACCCATGAAACGAAAGTTTCTTTTTTCTGTAGATGGCAATTTGGTTTTCACTGTGCTCTTCGGTTCGCTTTTCGTTGTATTACCCGTGTGTCAGTTGCGGAAAAGTTCTTGATTCCCGTCGTTTGCTCGCGTCTGATTCGGTAGACGCTGTGCAGGGACGACCTCCCGGCCGTCATCATCTGCCCAGCACAGTGCAGATGGTCAGAGAGAGAGAGAGAGAGAGAGAGAAAGAGAGTTAAAGGTAGCATGATGCAGATCATGAATAACATGGCCAAGACTAAAACAGACACAAACAAAAACTAGGAATTCGAGAAAAAAAAGAACAGACCCCAAAACTAAAACCCGTAAGCATTACAGGATAAAACGATTAGGGCGCGCCAGGACTGCACAAGACACACATCGTTTATGTAACATCAACGAGCAAAAGAAAAAAAGAGGTCTCTATGTGTGTGTGTGTGTGTGTGTGTGCTAGACGTCCTGTTTCACTATTTACCCACATCGGAGCAGCTCACCGAAACCGTCAAGCGCAGACATTTCTCGCCCAGCGACTGGCACAGGCTGAAGAAAAGTGAAAGTTTAAGCAGGCGGGATTTGGTCGGGCTATCTTCGGTGGTGCTGCTGCTTCCATCATGCTGTTCACTTTTCGATCCACTGCTGCAATTTGCTCGAGGACGTGGTGGCTTGCCGAAATTGGCAAAAATTGCCCAGACAGCAAGCTCCAGCAGCAGCGGCAGTGATGGAATGCAGACATCATCAAACAGCTTCAACAGGACCGTAAAAATGTTCACCCCACTGCTTCTCTTCCCCTTCTTCCCCCTTTCGCCATCCAATAAAATGCAGCAGTAATCGGTCGGGATTGGTCGGTATGATGGTTTGATGAATTTTCTAACAATCGATCGATTCGATGGAGGCGCCTGGTCGGTTTCACCGAACACGTGTCCCCGGTGGAAGTTTGTTGCGGATCTGGCTGCGATTTGCGTGCGGAGGGGAGAGGTAAGAAGAAAAAAACCCGAAAATCCATAATGTGCCCGAAGCAATGATGCCAATTGTCCCACATAATGGGTGCCCCGTAATGTCTCGGATGCCGTTCCGATGCACATGTCGCAGAATCGGGTCGAATGTGTCGGAATTCCGATCGGAATTGGGCCGTGTAAAAAGGGCGTCGGGGGTTCGGTAAAGCAAATGGAGCAAAAAAGGAACAACTGGCGGCTTTTGTAACGTCGCTAGCGGGATGCTGTGATATCATCCTGGTTCGGTATCGGTAACAGTTAAGCTTGCTCGCTCGCCTGTTAGCGGCGATGGCGTTTGTCCTAGATATGCCATTAACAATAGCATTTCAGCGGAATGTCGTGCATTCTTAGATTCCGTATAAATTGCTTTTCTTGCCGTTTGCCGCTCTAAAGCGGTGGTACGGTGCGCCAATCGCACAGGAACCGCGTCCCGGTCCGACTCCGGGGTCTCGTCATCATTCTTGTGCAAATTCAGTGCGCTGCGTTATCGATGCTCGCGCCACTTTAGCGCCATTGATTTTATCACACCCTAGCCCTCATGGCCCGAGGAAGTGAGGCTGACTGTTGCATTCCTCGTTGCCTGGTTGGTTCATCGCGTGTTCCTCTCCGATAAGAGGATTTTTCTACCGCACCGTACGCTCCCATTCGCTCGCCCACAGCTTGACGATGATCGTGCTGCTTTTATGGCGCGTCGATGCAGATTTCCATGGAATAATATTTACCGCACTGCCAGTCGTTTGCTGCACAGGAAGGAACGTGGAACAATGGAATGAATGTCGTTCGAGAGTTTTTCCTTGCGTTCTTCCACTACCGTTGGCAATCTTTCTCGTTACACGGCACTTACAAGTGACATTAGTTTTCGTACCATTATTTTTATAGCATGTTAGTCAGCTTTTCTGTAGTACGAGTACTACCGCACTGGGAATGGTACTTTTGTCCCAGCAAAGAAAGATTGTAGAGTGGCATAGAATGTAACTAAAAGAAGAGATTGGTCCGAGGCTTGTAGAGCGAGGGAGAGAACCCACAAATGGTTATTGTTCACATTTGGTTGGTAGCTTTTAAAATGAATAATGCAACGTGTTCTGTCTTGCATTATTAGTCTATTGCATGTTTTATGAAGTTTTAAAGTAGAAATTACGTTAAAAGCAAGGAGAAGCTGTCGAAAACATGTACAAGTCTAATTACGATAAGCAAATAGCATAGCTTTAGGCGTAGAAGCTAATGCCTAAAACTATGCAAAGTAACAATTGAAAGTGTTATTAAATCTCTAACAAAATATTGAATTGTGCTGTGAAACTAAGAATTCAATAACTTTGGTTGGTTGGATTAAATAAATACACCTTAAATTATTAACAGATCCTTTTAAAGGTGTTTGCGCTTTCTCAATGTGTAGGTGTTGTCACGCCGGAGGTTCAGTTGCTACTGTTTATTCTATTCGCATTCTCTCTATTCCCTCTATTCTACTATAATACTATAATTCAATACTTATACTACAATTCATTGTGCCGTTGAATGCATAAATTTTGGCGTATACAAAAGGGGTTTTTAATTAAAAATTGCATAATGAGTACTCTTCAATGCTTTAACAAGTAGCTAGTGTCTTATTTTATATGTGAAAAATTGTTCAATATTATAGTTTCGAGCTATAATGATACCTTAACTTATGCAATCTGCATTACAAAATGTCATTAATTATTGAGCATCAATTTGCTGGCTCTATTTCTCCATAATTTCTACCATCCAATGATTTTCTTTTCATTTGTAAATAATATTTTTCATTCATAAGAAATTTTAAGGTAAAAGCTCCATTTCAAACAAACGAAATGCTTGCTACAAGTAAGAAAAAGCGTAATCATAAGTGACGATTGAGATTGCTACCATAACTAATTGAATAAGGTTTCCAAAACACCACACATTTTTGACTCTGGAACTCTAGAAAATCATATTTACCTGTTCTTTGACACATATAACTGTAAATTTCTATAAAATAACTTAATTATCAAATATCAATTTAGTTGCAAGAAGATTGGAAACAGGAAAACATTAAAATTAATTCACTAGCTCCTAAGAGCAATACAAAAATGTCTCATGATGACAGGCAAATTGCATAACTTTGAGCGTTAATTACTAAATTGCACATTCCAGTAGCGCGATCGTAATCGATGCCAAAATTGGATCAATCCTCGTTACAAATCGTTCATAATCCTCTAGAAACATGTTTGCTTGTTCTATTAAACGCCACTTTACAAAAACTTTTTGAACGCTTACAATCTCGCTCAAATTAATCCATCCATTACAGTCAAAACAATTCGAACGACTTAATATTTTCACACCACAAACTCATTCCGTACCAACCGAAACCGAATAATAATTCAATTACATCTGACAGTTGGAAGCTTCACCAAGCATTGCTGCAGTGCAAACCCGCCGAACTGTGCGCTGATTGCAAATTCATTCGAGTCGAGGTTTTCGGGTTCGACCAAATTTTGCAAAACAATTTACAAACAATCGTCTGCACATCGCATATCGCTGCAAAACTTTAAACATAATCCCGCTGCGCAATGACGCGACTCCCTTCGTACAAAAACCTCACGCAAGCAGCGCTCCAACTTGAATTAGCAAACTTTCTCTATTATTTCTGATGGACGCCAACCTCCGTCGCAAGAAAAACATCTCGCATCGTGTGTGTATGAGGCATGGGATGAGCACTGGAAGGGTGGGTTGGTGTGACAAATCTTACTGTAAAGTTGGTAGGAATAAGAGGTCCGTCGTGCTGCACAAACGACTAAAGCAAATACTTCAAGTGCTAAATGTGCATTAGCAATCGTGCATGCTGCGAAGCCCTTATCAATTTGCTGCAGTAAATCATTTCACAAGAGCTTGATGCTTTTTTGACACACCGTTCCGCCGCAGAAGAAGCAACACAATACCGTCGCCTAGGTGCAAGAAAACCACATTCACGTGCGCTCCTTCTTAGAAACTCACACACACTTGATGCATGCTGCGAGCTACAAACAATGCTCCAAATTGGAACACATGCATGCAGCGCGAGCATCGAGAAAGATTTATTCAAGATGATGCCACAGCCAGCCAGCATCGCCAAATGCCGATTTGTTCGTGTCGATGCACAACACCACAACTCCACGCAAGAAAAGCTCCTATTCCTGTTCGTAGGGAAAGTTTTGCACTCAAAATGCATAAATGCAGGCGAAGCGGTTTTGTGTGCGCTGTGCACTTGAGAAGAAAGTTGGTCACCGGGGCTGGAAGTTGGGCGCTTCTTTAGCATAAAGCTTGGAAACCTTCTTTTTGAAATTCAATTTTTGCTTTCGTCAGCCTGCTATTTGCAGTAGCGTGTCGGAGAAGTTAGGCGAACTATGAGCAAATAGTTTGCTGGTGATCGGTTTCTTTTGCAGAGCTTTTCAATATAACTTAACTGGAGGACTTTTTGATAAGAGAAATACGTTCTTTAAAGTTATTTCCACACATTATCAATTATTGTAAATTTACCTTTAACAAAAAAACAAATCCATTTTGTATATGTCTCCTAATAAATAATGCATTAATGTTCCTGCTCACGATCACCACAAAATCCCTCTTCAAGGGGATACGATCCGTCTGTTTTGCTAAATACTTCGTATTTTGAACATATTTCCTTCACTTCGTAAACCAACAAGAACAAGCAACGACCACCAGCAACACAACTGGTGAAGGAAATTGATGACCATCATGACCCAAAAAATGCACTTCCCCGAACCTACTTTCGGGTGGCATTATTCTGCTGCATTTTTCATGAACCGGAAGGAAGCACCGAATCGTGCATGCAGGGTTTTCCCGATTAAGCTGCTGGTTTGCTCCTCCCGCCAACAATGACAAACAATGTCGTGCAGTAACAACAGAATAACATAGAGAAAAGGAAAGCTATCTGTTCTCCTTTTCTAGTGTGCTCTTGTTTTCTCCATTTTCTTCTGGAAGGAAACTCCGATCTTCTGACCAAAATGCCACACGAAGCAGAGAGCCAGTGATGCATGATTTATGGCCTCTCCTCTGTTTGACCGCTGCATCGTGTATAAATTAGCGTCTTATCGGTGTGTTCGTGCTAGCGTTCGTGTTCAGCGTTTGCTGGCCACTGATTCGATGATAAACAACAGTTTCCACCGAAGCCACACGATCATCGTGCTTTGCTTTTACGACATTCAAACCACAAATCAGTTGGGTGGAGGAAAATTTAGTTGAAAAGTTTTTATTTTCCTTCAGCAAATTGCAAGTCGCTTCTTCGTGTTTTTTTTCGCATTTAAAGGACAATCGAGAACATTCGGACGGCTTCGCCCTTACGAAAGCATTCAACTGAGCCCACACACTAGTCCACACAGCTAGCCGTACTTCCATCGCTCAAAATGTGCGTAAGAAAAAGGATATTTAGAAGTTTTTTGCGCACCGGCAACGAAAATCACATGTAAAGAAAAGCTTTTTGGGTTGGGCGCGAAAAAAAAGTTACCCACACAGATTGGAGCAGCGTGTACCGAGGTATGGGTGAGGTGTTCTTATGATAAATGATTGTTTTGCAAGCTTCTCTTTGGGTTTCGTGTCTTTAGGGCCCACTGCTAGCGACACGATCGTTCCCTCACACCAGATTTTTTTCGTAGTTGGCAAATCTATTTCAAATGTGCTTCCGGCTTTTCGGTGCTTTTTGTGGTACGTATTCATGCTCACTCTTCGTAGGTGATGGAAGCGTCGGTACCGATCGGCTTGCTGTTTTCCTCCTAGAAAAACTCTAAAGCACGAGGAGAAAGGCCGACTTTCGGCTTATCACAAACGACATCCGCTTTCCGTTCATTTATTATAAGTCGTGTAGGAATCTCATTTGGCTGTCATAAACATGCCTTGAATATGGGGCAGCCCCCTCAGCTTAACTTATGGCTGGAGTTGGTAAGCTGCTTCCGGAACCGGTTGTTTTTCACCGTGCAAAGGAAACTATCTGTAAAACTAGTTGTGATATCTTCAAGCTAGCCTTGTATGGGATCCAATTAACTTCTTTTCGATGGGGATTTGCTTACTTTTCGTACCTCTTCTTTAACTCTTGTTATTAGCAAGCATCTAGTAGTTAACTTACAAAATAGGCGAAAATTATAACTGATTATCAAAAAACAAGTATGAAAAGTTTGGACCATATCATTCACAAAATAATCTTCTTTTGAAATATCTTTCCCATTCTTTGACTTTCGCTTCCAAAAAGATTAATTTATCTTGTCTTGTCTAGCGGGACTGCCTTCCGAGCAATGTCAGTTTCTTATCATTATCGTTTCGGCCGATTGGTTTTGGCAAAATAAAATTCTTCTCTAGCGTGATGTGACAAAACCGCGAAAGTAGGTCAATCTGGATAAGATGATAAATTTTTTTATCTTATTATTGAGAAATTCCCTTAAAAAACCCACTTTTCCTACTAAAAACTGTAAATAATCCTATATTTTTTCATCATAAAAGATGTAAAAAATGCTGATTGCCTAACTTTAGGTGTAGTGTTTGCTGTTTGTGGATTTACGAGCCGTAAAGTATGCAACTTGCATTTCATGTTTAATTTTGAAATGAATTTAAAGAGAAGGATTTAATTATGGGCCTAACATTAACACTATTATGGGCCTAAGAGCACTAACATCTTCACTCGATATGATCAATTATTAGTTCGTCTTTTTATTCTTCTTCATGCTTTTCTTCTTCGTCTGTTACAAAAAAATTTAAACCCTGAAATTTCAATAAAAAAGAACAGCAAAGCGCAAATTGCATAACTGTAGGCGTAGTTATTTTGATCCTCTTCTATCTATTTGCCTGAAAGTATGCAATCCGAAATTCTTTGTTCTTGGAGCATTTTTTACATTAAAATATCGTCCGTCGATTGTAAGAAAATGTTTTATTTTACACTCGTTAATTGCTCCTAATTCTTTGCCTCTTAGTAAGCCCCATTCTCAATAAAATCTAATATCATAGGCCCATTATGATGGGCCACTTTATTCTCGTTACATTTTTCACAAAGCATAATCTTAACTGGGCCATGTAAGTGAGCCCATTAGCTTCAAGCTGTTCCAAATCCCATCATCCAACCGAGCGCCGAGCGGTGGCTCATTCTTGTAATCCCCGACACCCTTATTTTACAAACGCATATGTCTAGAGCCTGCTGGTACCGTTCTCAAGCGTTTACATGCCGACACCATATTTGTCCATTAGCTGAGACCCGTATCCTCCGACTCCGAACTCCGACCATCAGAAGAAAGGTCCTTTCTGAACACATTCACACACCAGACACCGTTTTTTTTTTTTTTTTTTGGCACTTTCCTCGTCAGCATCATTGGGGACAAACAATCGGAAATGATGATTTACTGTGCGTTGCCTTCAAAATGGCCGGCGCCTAGGTCTAGGTTTCCGAACCGGTTTTTTTTTTTGGATGGTATAGAATTTTAATCTCTTCACCTCTTGTGACCCTTTCACCCACTCTCTCTCTCTCTCTCTCTCGGTCACCTGATGTCTATTCGACACCCGACGGATACGGTACGTCGTTCCAAATCGCATCCTTCTCACACGGTGTAGGCCTTAGAAATTGACGCCTGCTGGTAGGCTTCAGTGTGTCATTTTTTTGCGCTTTCCCACCCGATGGAAACAAGATCGTTAAAACGCGGCCCGTTTGTGACCATTTGCAGCGATAAGAAGACCCCTCGGCACCCTTGGAAAACGGTCTTCCTGACACATTCGGATGATAAATTGGTTTTCTCGGCTCCATCAGGGTTGGGGCATTCGAGGCTGAAGTTGTTATTTTACGTTATCTGACTGGTGCGTTTCCTTTTCTTGTGGTCTTCCACCTTTTTTCTTCCACAGCTTCATTTCAATTTTCACTTCTCCTTGTGCTGGGCTCTGTAAACCGCAAGCGCAAGATAACATGCCCAGCAAGTGTCACTAAAAGCACCATTAACCGTCACGTGTGCCTGGTGCGTACCTATTCAAGTGTCACAATCCGGCCAACCTGACACGACCTCCGCGACACGTCATGAGGGGGCAAGTGTATCAAATTAGTTCACGCGCACACCTTGCCATCCGGCCGGCGTCTGCTTGATGGGCAGTTTGCTTCGCATAAATACCTTCCCAAAACAGGACACCATGGCGTACCGTGGGGTGACCCTGAAAAAAAGGCAAAACAAACCCCAAGTCCTACTATGATGGATTTATTTTTATGGACGACCCACCGCGGCGATACAAAATCGCGATACACCAGAACCGTCCGTCGGATGGTCGAAAATAATGGGCTCTTGCGCTTGGGACTATCAGGATCTGCACGCTAAATTCGGATAACTTTCGCTGCCCTTTGAGGCTGTTTGTGCTCCCATACACCCAAGGGAATCTCGGTGGGATTGTTATTTTCGTTTTCCGCCCATTCCCAAGCGCCTTGGACTTCGGGACGCTAAAAAAAAGAAATCTCACAACAAGCATTTCACGGTCTATAGGTTTTTGGGGGATTGTTACAAACTTTTCTTCGTCCGGTTGTTTTTTTGTCTACACCACACGATCGCTCTCGACCCGCTGAGATCGTAAATGTCACAGCAGTGGGCCACGGCATTGGGCAGATAAAAAAAAGAACCAGAAAATGAATCGCCGCACAACAGATCGTCTAGCTTCGGACGGGATATTCGCTCAGTTTAATAGGGAAACTGATGAATCAGTGCGGTTCGCTGAAATGTTGCTTACGTCACTTTTCGGTTGCCCGATGGATTAAGGCGAAAACTTTTCGCCGTGATATCCACAATAACGCCATACGCAAGAATGTGCGGTTTAATGCTTGTTTCCTTATAGGATTTCTATCAAAAAGATTGTCACTCATGTGTGTTCTAATCCACCAGTTTCGGGGGTATGGGAGTTCTTGGTTCCCAAAAAATAAACCATTGTATTTTGGAGTCTTTTATACGTGAAATCCTGCAAAAGCTTCTCGTACTACAGCGTGAAAAGCGAAGCAAAAGCTGGCTCTAAGCTAGATGTCTGTAGAGTTTATTGCATTATGGTGTTGCCGTATCAGGGAAAGGTCCCAGACGATGACTTCCGTTTGCAACAATTCTTCTGGCCCGCTCTAAATGGATTATTACATCCGGCCAAACTCCTCGATGCCTCACCCAAAACACCAGCGAGACCCGCTGGTAGGATAACAATATTTTGCAATGTTTTATGTTCACGACCATTTTGTGCGCCGGCTCGTTTTCAGCCGTTTATCACTTTGGCCGGGGTAAACAACCAGGTGGAACGTTTTGGTTGTGTATCTCCCGAAGTAGACGACGGTTTGCTGGAAGTCACTTAAGCAGAGATAGACATATTTTTTGAAACCAACTAGGTCAAACCTATTACCATGGCCCACCAAGCTAATTATCCATACCAACCGAACCGAAGTCCTAGATCTTCGGGAGGGAAAGAAACCAGGCCCACTCGAAAGTCCGCTCCGATCGGGCGACCATAAATTACCTTCACTAATAGCACCACACCACAGTTCCGAACTGTCGGAAGCGAAAAACGGCTTTTTTTGGTCGATTTTGAGTGGCACTTTGCCTATATCGGGAACATTATCTAACGCCCAGGCGAGAGAAATCGACCCGATACGGAAGCAATTACGGTTCGCGTCCAAATTTCCCAACCCAACTTAATGACGTACTCCTAATCGCTTGCTTCTTCTTTCTCTCTCTCTCTCCGTCGCTTGTTTCTTTCACAGAGATCTTAGTAATAACAACATAACCAACCTACCAAATAAGTCATTCGACATGCTGCCAAATCTAGAGGAGCTGTAAGTATGAAACATGAACCACGAAATTCGCAATAATTAATGTTTTCTCAGGAAAGTTTGAGTCCGGAACATGGGGACCCGGGAACGAAAGCGTTTCTGCCGCCAATCAAAAGTAATTAAATCGATAACGACAGGAGTTATATGACACCGGAACTTTTTCACACGCTTTTTCGATCAGAGGTTGATTCGTGTGAAATGGAATTTTCGAGTTCCGGGTTTCTCTAGGAAGTTTGCTGGAGAGAGATTACTTCAAATATTTTGTAATTAAAAAGTTTTTTTTCACTCTCTTTGACCTCCGTATATCACGCGCTGTCCCCAATATCGTTCCTTCAGCAGTTATTTTATTGCTGTAACTCTTTGAAGATGGTTCGTGATGATGAGGATCAGCAACTACGACTGCACGCCGTAGCAAAAGAGTTTTCCCTGTTTGATAAAGTACATTAAAAAGTTTCTCGGCCCTATTACGATTTTATGTGTGTGTGTGTGTGTTAAACCTCACCTTGCTCCACGCTATTGAGGATCATTTCCCAGAGTTACGAGAGTGCTCCAATGCTTCCAATTCAATTCACTCCCAGCTAATTGAACGCACAAACCGGAAAGCTGAATGTGAACTTTCCTGCTAATTCGTTCCCCCTTTTGCAGAATCCTTTCCCACAACAAGCTGGATCACATCAACAGTGAGGCGTTCTTTGGGCTGTCGAACCTGAAGAAGATTGCACTGCAGGGCTGTGGTTTGACGAGCGTCCCGATGGAAGCGCTGCGACGCATCCGGACCGTAACCATGCTGTAAGTACGGCGCGAAAAGCAAGGTGCACCAGGCCAAACTTAACTGCGGAGCTGAGTTTTGATTTATCATTGCAGCTACCTAGACAACAACTTAATCGCCGACACGGAGAACGTTACCTTTCGGGGGTTTCACTTCCTGAAGAATCTGAGACTGGAGGGCAATCTGCTGCAGCGGGTACCGACGGACGCACTGATCGGACTGAGATCATTAGAAGCTTTGTAAGTTGGTGGTTTTTCATTTCCTAAAGTTGCAAGCTAATCGAGCAGAAACAGAGGACATAAATTTATTTTCTATCTTTCTTGGATAGAGCTATAAAATGGGGGGAGATAGCATTCTCGATTTCTGAATTTCTAACATTCGAGTTGTGACATATCGAAATTGATTCAATTCGTTTTTTTCGTGTTTCATGTCCGCGTTCAACGTCATATGCTTGTCAACTGCAAACGAGCACTCGACCGAAATAGATCTGTCAAAATTTTGTTTCGATATGTGTCCGCACATGAATGGAATAATCAATCATAAGTCGTGCACTTGCCACTCAATGCAGCTTTTGGCACTGTGTGTGTGTGTGTCCGGGAAAAATTGCATCCGCTGAATCGACCGTACGGCTATTGAACAATGGCACATTGTGACATGAATAGCTTACAGTGTGACATACGATACACACAGCTCCAGAGATGCTGCTTCGGTTGGCGCATTTCCAGCAGCTTTTTCCTTGTTCACTTGCTTGCCCCTTTTCGGGGAAAGTTATTCCCATTCCACACCGGAAACCGTTTTGCTACTGCTGCTGCTGCTGCTGTTGAATGATGTGGCAATGCTTTGACCGAGATTTTCCAAGCTCTATGACATTATTTCATCGGCAACGTTTGCGCGAAGAAATGTGTGTCACCCGCGTGAAGAAAGTGATCCGTGGACGCAATCAGCCTGAAAGCCATAATACAACTCACGGCTCGGATATCCGTTTTTGTCTCTAAAAGCTCTAGGCTTGGTTTAAGAACACTGAACGGATATGCTGTGCGTTTGTGAAAAACGTTGTACCACTTTGCTGTCAAGACTGATTAGTTGTGGAAAATTGTTAGCCGGAGAGAAAAAATAAATACATTCCTTTTTTTGATTAATTTCTCTCCTTTTGTTGTGTTTACTTACAGAAATCTAGGTAATAATTTACTTACAATAATCAGAGAAAGAGATTTTCCCGTTTTGGATAATTTATACATGTTGTAAGTATGAAATTTTATCAATATATTGTACATTTTAGCTAACATTCTACTTAAAAGTAACGAGAGTATGTGAGGAAAGCCGTCACAAGCTTGTTGCATCGCAGATTGCATACCTTCGGCGTTTCTTCGTGCTCATAATTGCATACTTTCAAGAGTACAGAAATAAAATGTCATTTTTTCCTTTCGAAAAGAGCCTAAAGGTATGCAATCTCTTTCTCATTATACATTTTAATTGGACTGCTTCTCAAAACGCGATCTTTCAACCGTTCTAATTGCCTCTTTTCTTTAATTTCCAGAATATTAAGAAGAAATCAAATAAGTGAAATTACTTCCGGTGCTTTAACGAACCTAACACGACTCAAAGTTTTGTAAGTATGCGCAGTTATAAACCAAGCCACACACCAGCCAAGTTGTTACACACAATCGTTTGCCCATCCCATAAAGCAGTTACGAAAACTAACAATTTCAAATCCAGAACAAACTTTCCATCTTCCGATTGGTTTACGATAAATGCCACACGCAAATAAATCCTACGGCAGTGTGCAATAAAAACCTCGGCCCGGTACTAAAACAATTCACTTGTATTCAGTGTGAAGAATTGGAATCGGGACGGTACTATCGGGAGGAAAAGTTTGCCAAAATTATTTGCATAAAGCCTTGCCCTCGTGCTCTCGTAGCGTAATGTGTGTGAGCCTGTGGACGATTAAAACTTTCAGACAGTGTAACTGGGGGCTGGTGTGGGTGGCTAAGCATTTCCGGCGTCCTAAACGAGTGCACTCACCGACATTTATTCCTTCCTTTTCCTTTGCAGAGATGTAGACGATAATAGCTTAAGCTCTGTGCCTGTTGGCCTCGAGAACCTAATGATGCTGCAGGAAATGTAAGTGTGCAATCAGTTGTCAGGTTTTTTTTTGTTCGGTGCAAAAAGAGAACCATGGTTGGGATGAAGGAGTGAGCGAGTATGTGGGAAGAAGTTATGCACTTTGGCCTCGAGGTGATGTGTAACTTTTTACCCTTTCGACCTCAAACAGTATCATAATCGGTTTCGGTAACAACCAGGGCGGATAGATTGTGAACTCTTGCTAGCCAAAAACGAACGATCTCTTGGCGTGCGTTCCTGGATAAATTTTCCAACTGCGGTTCATTTTCCGGAAATAATTGTACCGAGCTGCAAGCCACAAGACCTATTTTTCAGCAAATTTAATCTCCTCTAGTTCACATTATCTCATCATTCAATTCTTTTATTGCCCATTGCACACGATGACCCGCAGCACTACACCACAATTACACGAGGAAGCCAATTTTCCACCGTTGGCAACTCGACGATTAAACTAAAGCAAAATATTACCACCGTCCTGTGCAAAGAACTGAGAAGAATAATCATCTCTCAGGCTCCAGAGAACAAAAAAGAAATAAACCGAACTTGTTCAAGACTGCAGCGACGGCCATATCGGGGCAATTATTTGCTCCTTTGTGCTTGGCTTCCATGCTCTGGCCTTTTTAACTAATTGGATTTACCTTCCCATTAGCCAGGTCCGTTTGTGAGCGACCGACACAGCCGACGGGCACAATCTTAACCGTGCTCAAGAAGCATCAGCTTCCAGCTTCTTTCCATTTGCTCTTTAATGGGAGTCTATCAGGGAAAGATTTTTCAAAACAGCAGACCCTAGGAGGTCACCCGGTGCTGATGTCTTTTGTGTCCAAGCGCGGGATCATGCTCGCGGGTGCCAGGAACTAAAGGTCCCGTCGTCCGATAGTGTAGTGGACAGTCTGTGTGTGTATTGTCCAGCTTACGCTTCCGGCTTCATTCATTATTCATAAGCCTTTCAACATTTCTGCTGTAAGATTTACGTCGTATTCTATTAGTGGTCCTGGTGGCGCACTTTTGTCACGTCAGCAAAAAAGAACGTTGACGCTACATCTTCTGCTAGCTGTCACACTCGGGATGTCTCCTGTTGCGATAGTGGACAATAGTGTTACTGCTTCGTGCTGGTGTTGGGTGCGTGAAAGAACGTTGGCCAGAAAGCGTCGAGCAGACGTGGTGAACGTGACGAGAAACTTTCGCGCTGTTTCATACTTTTCTTTCAAAGTAACGAAGAAAGGCTTTATTTTGAAGACTAGAAGCGTCTGGAGTAATGTCTTTGCTTTCTGCTTCGAAAACGGACCACTCTAAGCATCTATATTCTTAGATGCTTTAGATGTCAAGTCTTCCAAGAGACTTTAAATGAAACCTTTATTAATTTATAGTAAAATTAAGTAGAAATTAGTTTATCTCTAGCATTCACCAATATTCTCAATACTCCATTCCAGCTCGGCATCAAACAATCGCATCCGATGGATATCGAAGGGCGATTTCCCCAAAAATCTAGTCTCGCTGGATCTAAAGTCCAACCCGCTGGCCGGTATCAAACCCGGCGCACTCCAAAACATGCCACGGCTTCGAAAGCTGTAAGTAGCTCCTTCAACTACAAGTATACGAATTCTTTCACATACTCTCTCTCTTTCTGTGTCTCTTCAGAATTCTCTCCGATGTGCGCGGCCTCAATGAACTACCTCCACTGGACGGGTGCACTGCGCTCGAGGTGCTGCGGCTAGACCGTGCCAACCTGTCCAAAATACCTGATCATATTTGTAAGACTTCACCCCGCTTGAGAAGCTTGTAAGTAGTGCAGACCGGTGTTCCGGATTGTTCGCAATCATTTTTTGTGTGTTCTTATCTGTCCCACTATTTTCTTCGCTTTCTTCGCCAGGGATTTGAAATCCAATATATTGTTAAGCATTCCAAATGTAACAAACTGTCGTGATTTAAGATTGCTGTAAGTATGCACCCCCACCCGTTGCAATGCACTCGCTCTCGCGCCCTTTTGAAGCGGAGCGCAAGTGCGCTAAAGCAAACGGTGGTAAAAGTCGAAGAAAATTACATTTTTCTTTATTATCTTTCATGGTGGTCGCTTCCCACCATCGTCTATTTTTCCATCTCCGGTGTTTGTGTGCGCGTGGCTGTGTCGGTCTTCCGGAAACTCTCGATGGTTGTGGTCCATCCCTATCGACCCACCCGACACACACAGAGATTTAGCTAGCAACAGGATAAGCTCACTGCACGGTGCACCGTTCTCTAGTCTCGGTCAGCTGCACGATCTGCTGCTTTCGAACAATGAAATCGAATCTATTCCGCACGACGCATTCGTCGGGCTGGTCCGGCTGCAAGTGCTGTAAGTAGTTCACCAGGCAGGGCGCGATTGCGAATAAATCATCGGTGAAATTAAATTCAATTGCATTTATCTCATTGGAAAATGTTTGTTTTGTACGCTTCGCGCGTGTTCCATCCTCGACAGCGACATGGAATCGAACCAAGTTTTCTTCATCCATCCGGACGCGTTTCGACCGCTGAAAAAGCTTGAAGACTTGTAAGTGGTGCAAGCAAGAGATGCCCTAGCAAAATGTCATAATTTGTGAAACCTTCCTTCTTTCCTTGCAGAAACCTAGGCAATAATCTATTTCCGCAACTACCGACGGCCGGACTCGAACGGTTGCTGCATCTGAAAACGTTCAACAATCCGCACCTGCGCGAATTTCCACCACCGGAAGCATTTCCTCGCATCCAGACGCTGGTCCTGTCGTACGCCTATCACTGCTGTTCCTTTCTGCCGCTCACCACGGCCCTACCGAAAGTTCCTAATACCGTCAACATTCGCGAGAACGTACTCTTCCCGACCGACAACGAGTTCGACATGAGCCTGTGGAACAACAGCTACAACGATATCTGGCCGCAGTTGCGTAAGTTGGTGTTTGCTGTGTGTGTGGCCGAATTGTACTGTGTTCGTTTCCCAAGAAAATCTTTGTAAGAGAAGTCTAGGCTTGTTTTTTTGAATCGGCAAAGCACTCGTGGTGAAATGAGCTTCTTAGAAATGGGCAGGATGATTTGGCTTTGCTATTTTCGGATGTAGAACATTCCTTTCGGTAGTACGTACATCTTGAATGTAAATATTCTTTCGTGTGCACTACATGACGGGGTATTTAAGGTGAAGTACGATGTTTTGGACAGTTTCTGTTGAACTCCACGAGAGCTTTTAGCATCGCATATGAAGCTATTAATATCCATCCAACACCAAAGTTATAACACAAACGACCATCACTTGCTGGGTTCTTGAAACAAGAGTTTTGAGTTACTATCGGCACAACGATTGCCTGTAATTTTGAATGTCAAACCTTTCATTAAATGCTCTCGATAAAAATGCAATGTTTGCATTCAAATCAAGTCCAGCGCGTCTTAAAACCCTGTAATTGACCACGTATATGGTCTTTAATTTCTAGCTTCATCTTAAAACTCCTCAAGCAACTAAGAACTACACCGATTCAATCCACACACACATTCATTTGCATAACTTCAGGCGTTTTTGACGAAGATTTCTTCCGTGAACCATAGCTAGATTTACAATCCTGTTAATTAATGCCTCCTGTTTTCTCCCGTTTTGCCTCACCCGTAACAGAAAACCTAAGCAAAAAGTTCGGCACCCAAATTAACGACCTGTTGAATGCTTACGGTGCTGAGTACGGTAGCTATCCCGGCGGTCACGTACCTACCTTCCCGGACGAGTACTTCGAGGACGAGCTGGGCATTACGCACGCATCACCAACCGCCCAACCGGGTGCGATTCAATGTCTGCCCGAGCCGGGCCCCTTCCTGCCCTGCCAGGATCTGTTCGACTGGTGGACGCTACGGTGTGGCGTTTGGGTCGTCTTTCTGCTGGCCATGCTCGGTAACGGAACGGTCGTGTTTGTGCTTATCTTTTCCCGCTCGAAAATGGACGTACCAAGGTTTCTGGTGTGTAATCTTGCTGCGGCCGATTTCTTCATGGGCATCTATCTCGGCTTTCTGGCCGTGGTCGATGCCTCGACGCTGGGCGAATTTCGCATGTACGCAATCCCGTGGCAGATGAGCGCCGGGTGCAAGCTGTCCGGCTTTCTGGCGGTGCTTAGTTCGGAGCTTTCCGTGTACACGCTTGCGGTGATAACGCTCGAGCGCAACTACGCCATTACGCACGCGATGCACCTGAACAAGCGGCTGTCGCTGCGGCACGCCAGCTACATCATGACGGTCGGCTGGACGTTCGCCATTACGATGGCCGTCCTGCCGCTGCTCGGCGTGTCCGACTACCGCGTGTTCGCCGTGTGTCTGCCGTTCGAGATCCAGAAGGGTACCGGCAGCCTGGCGTACGTCGTATTTCTCATGTTCATCAACGGAGTGGCGTTCCTCATCCTGATGGGGTGCTATCTCAAGATGTACTGTGCAATACGCGGCTCGCAGGCCTGGAACTCGAACGATTCGCGCATCGCCAAACGGATGGCGCTGCTAGTGTTTACCGACTTTATCTGCTGGTCGCCGATCGCGTTCTTCTCGCTTACGGCCGTGTTCGGGCTGCATCTGATCTCGCTCGAGCAGGCGAAGGTGTTTACCGTGTTCATACTGCCGCTCAACTCCTGCTGCAATCCCTTCCTGTACGCCATCCTTACCAAACAGTTCAAGAAGGACTGCGTGCTGATATGCAAAGCGATTGAGGAATCGCGTGTTACGCGCGGCATCGGACGCTGTCGGCATAGTTCCAATTTCAGCAATCGACATACGCCCGCCAACACAAACTCGTTGGTGGAACGTTCGTCGAAGGAGTTGCCACCGCTGTTGCCGGGCCAGACGTGTAACTGCTCGGCGAAGCTGATGGAGCAGGAGACGGCCCGGTTACGCTTCCACCATCATCAGCAACAGCAGCAGCAGCATCATCTGCGGCAGGGTGTTCTGGTGCGTACCTGGCGCAGGTTGATGCTCTGCAGCTGGGGCACGGCGGAGGAACGTAATCGGCGCGGCCGAGGTCGGAATGGTGATCAGTACGCCTACCAGATTGCGGAGATCCAACAGAAGCAGCACAAGCGGGCAGGGTCCGTGTCGTCTAGCGAGAACTTTAGCTCTTCACGGTCGGACTCGTGGCGCAATGCTCAGCATCATTGTGGTATTCCGCTGCGGCTGCTCGATCCAAGGCGTCGCCATACATCGTGGCTGATCACGCGCAAGACGTCACAGGACTCGAACCTTTCCAGCTCGCGCAATGATTCGTCAGGATCGACGGCTACACAGAGTACTGGGACGTGGCGCATATCGCGTTCGAGTGGCAGCACGTCGGTGGTGTTACCGGGTGTGCGTGTCGACGGTCATCCTGTACCGAGTAAGTAGCATTTTCTAGCCTAGTGCCTCTAAGTATGCAATCTGTCTGATAATGTGTGATGTAATTCTCAGTTCTACAAACAGTCGCAGTGTTCGATTAACATTACAAGAGCTTTAACACCCTCTAACTGTGTTCATTTTCAAAACATGTCTTGTCTTGAATGCTTATAAAGCTCGTTTACTCTTGTTTTATACACAAAACATTCGCCTTAGATGCTAGGTACTACACTGCATAAGTTTAATTCAACATTTTGACCTAATTAATTAACGAACTAAATTGCTGAGCAAACTAAAGCACATCCCTGCTTAGTGACTGCAACAGACAAAGCATACTATAGCGACATAATTATAGAGAAAATTTACTTTTGTTGCTTTGAGCACACTTTGCAATTTGAGAATATATCAAGCAAATTGCATACTTTAAGGCGTTGTAAATACTATAGAATGTAAATTCTATTCTTGTTTTGATCACATTTTGAAAATCTTTCTTAAATAAATAAATTGATACATTTTACGTCACCCCACACTCCACAGGTACCGCCCGCCAGTCCATCCCCGGCGGTAAACCACGCCTCGTCCGTCAATCGGCCGTGCAGGAGGACACCCAGGAGCTGTCCTGTTCGCCACCGCGTCTCGGTGTGCGCTTTCTGCCCACGATACCGTCGGCCGCCGATAGCAGCGTCCAGTTGGACGATGAAACGGCCGAAGCGGCCAGTCCGACCTCAAGCCAAAGCGGCAACCAGCCGGCAACACCCGCACCGTTCTACGCCATCCTGCACGGTAGCGGCCATCCTCAGGCAACCGTCTCTAGTCTTAAAGATAAAACCAAACCTCCGTGAGTGGAGGATCCGGCACCGGGTGACACCTTCTCCATCACGGCAGTGGTGGCGGAAGTTCAGCCCAGGCCAGACGAACCAGGCGATGGTGACCGTGTCCTTGGCAGTAATAGCCCATACCTTTAAGTATTACTTTTAATTCCTCAGCGGCATTAGTGTGTAGTGTAGTGAGGTCCGCAAGAATATACAAAAAACACAAAAAAAACACAGACCCAGGAGGGAAAACAAACTTTCGTCCTGGTTGGGTTTTAATTCGTTTCGCAAGCTCTCTTTCCTACCACGACACGACCTACATTTGTTTTTCCTCTCTCCTGTTTCTCGATGTTGTTCCTTTTTCGACCGACAAAGTCATTGCGAGCGAAGCAGGGCGAATGTATTTATGTGAAATAAAAGTGTGCGTGTCCGTATGTTCTGTCCAGCGATTGTAAATAGATAGCATGATGCAAACACAAAACAAGAGCAGTACGAGAAAAGAATCACAGCATTCAAGTATAAGAATAGAAAATTAGTCGACAGATGTGTATGGTAGTGTGGGGAAGAAAACCAGAAAAAACAACACTAGAAAAGAAGAATACTGTGTGATATTAAAACGATTTTATACAACAAAAAAACCAACCATAACTAGCTGAAATATGTGCATTATATGTTTAGGGGCAGGAGGTGAATAGTGGGACGGGGAGGAGAAACCGGGGTGCAACTGAAAATGGACTGTGAGCGAGGCAAATTTTACAGGTATATTAGGAAAGGATTGAAGTACGGTATCATCTAATATCTTTTGATATCATTTTAAGATGATTTCAGCAACGAGTCTATTTAATCGTCAAACGTTAAAGCATTTCAAAATAAGATTAACTTCTTTTAATCGAAAAATTCTTTCAAAAACGATTATTTATTTGAGTGATTTAGAAATAATTTACAATTTTAATTCGACTCACGACGTGTGCGCCTTGTGGCAAAAACTGGAACTAAACAGATGCTTGTTGCTCGCATTGCATACCACCAGGCGTACAATGTGTTGCAAGCGAGTTGTGTTCAATGTGTCGCATACGGTTATGTTCAGCCATGGCACCTAGCTTACGCTATCGTCCACTAGAGGCGCATGTGTCAGATGAAGTGCTATTGGTTTTTCGTCAGCTAACATCTCTGAACATAATTTTTAGACATTTTATTAAATAATTTTCCATTTTGAACTAAAAAAAAGTAAAAGCATGAATTGACAGTAAACATGCGAGCTCTTTTTAGAATGCTTTAGAACGAAATACAGAATACCGGTAAAAGCAGCACGAGTAATGGCAGGAAGCCGTCCAGAGACAATAAGTAGCGAAGCGGGGAAAAATCGAATCAAACCGAGAAGGAAATGCACAAATGATACAAAAGCAAACCAACACGAAACTACAAATCTCATCTATTTTTATTCTCAAAACTAGCCGAGATTTGAACGATGTCCACATAAACATTATAACTAAATCAATTGTACATACAAAAAAAACGGTATAAACGTTCACTGTTTCAGCAACGACTAATGAAGATTACAATGTGGGAGAGTTAATAAGAAAAACAAAACATAACCAGAAACCTTTATTATTTTAAGGAATTTCAGAAACAAACGATACTGCCAAATGAACAGGATAAAATACGAAGCTAAAAATTATGAATGTAAATGAAAGAGCGATTCAAAATACAACAAAACTGAGTATAGATATCGAAATTACTCCCTCTCAAACAACACTGCCATTACTTTTGCAATCGATGTATTGGGACAAATTCCCTCCTTTTCGAAGACAAAGATGTATTTCTGTCCGAAGCAGGGTTACAGTATTAGCAGGCAGAATGAAGTGAAAAGGGAATTAACTCTAAGAAAAACCCACATACAACCACATACAGCCACTCCTTCGTTCGTGAGCCATTATTTTACGAAAGCACACACATTCGATTGAATAAGATGAGAAGGAACGATGGAAGCGATACGCGGATCTTTAAGATGCTTACGAATATATATTTATTTGTACAATGTGTATGCCGACAAGCATCCTGAAGCTCCCTGGTGAAGGTTTTATAATGAATCCCGTGCGACTGTTTGGGATGGACGGTAGGAACACTGACCGAATGAAACGAAACTCCAAAGTGTGGCTGAGAAGCGAGATTGAGAAGGCGAGTTATTAGTGGTGTAAAGAGGGAAAGGCCTAAACGGGGCACCGAAAACGGGCAAACATGACTTATACTGTTAATGTAATCGACTGCATATGCTCACCCATTAAACCGGTATGGGTACACAAACAAAATAAAGTGGATATTTAAACTGTATCATACGGATGTTTTAAATGCATTTCTTTTAGTTGTTTGCTTGTTTGTTTTCACATTACCAACTCGGGTGAAAGAATCTTCTAGCGTTTGATGTGTCTCAGGAGTTCCTTTAGTACTTGTGAAGAGTTTTTAAGTTTAATTCTGGGTTACAAAACAGTCTGAATATCTGATCAGCCGTACTGGTCAGCTGGCTTGCTGGTAATTTTAATTTTCCGAGTCTCAGGATTGAAGAAGTTTGATCTTGGTCACCTTGCTTTCATATTTCAGTTGGTTTAATGCTTCACACTTTGCCAAAGATACACATCTTATGCAGTGTTTGTCATCCATCCAAGATAATTGGAACCCATCAATACGCCTAGAATACTTCAAACATTCTACGAGAGCTAATGTTGTCATGAACGTGCATCTTATTGTAAAAAAACGATGCATTACTGTCTCATATATGATCTTATAGCCTTATGAATTGCATACACACAGGCGCAAATTAACTATTTTATTTGAATGTTCATTAAGCTTCAATAAAACGCAACATGTCCGTTTAAAGCATAATGATACATATTTTGTTTAAAGTCTTGAGTCTTTAAATAGTCAAAAAGTAAACATTTTGAGACATTATTTCACTATAAAATATATAATAAACAAAAATGCATGGGACCATCGTCTAAGTAGCTATAGACAACACCCCACCTTCACAGCAAAGCGTTCTCCCTCACAGCCTACTAAGATTCATCCCGATCATCAACAGCGCTTTTCGCTAATTCAATTACCCTGTGTGCCCGTTGCTACTGGTAAGCTCTTCAGAACTTTAAAGTATGCTACTTACGCGAATTTAAGTAGAATTCCCAGTCTCGCCAAACCAGGCAGCACCAAAAAATCGTTTCAATCACGCACCTGTGTGTGCAACACTTCATCACAACTTTTCAATCACCTCTTCCCACCCGATGTGCGTTACACATCACTTCGGGAAACAAATCATCCTACAGACAGACAGGGGGCTCTGAACAAAGAAAACGAGAAAAACGACAAGCGTGCGCTGTTCCTGTCCTGGGTGTTAATACTCATTTCCTCGAAATTCACAATCTTTCTTGCAGCAGTTTGAAAGAGGATTTCGACACGATTTAATGCTGTAGAAAGAGCTGGATTCCTGGTACAAGAACGGTTTCTACAGAAGCATTCTAAGCATTGTTAATTGATGTTAGTTATCAGCTAAGTTAAAATCGATGTGAACATTGTGCCTTCAAGCTAGCATTATATTATCCTCGCCATATTGCAAACTTGAGTGTAATTAAATATTAATCTTACGAGTTCCTTGATGCCCTCTTCTCCGGTCAACAAACCATAATCCGGTGACAAAATTATGAGGCCGAAATTATGCTCATTTATCTATGTTTGGACACCTTTTCTAACGCATAAAACTCACCACGAAAAATTGCTTTTACTAGACAAACCAACGTCAACATCTCACTCTCACTGTCGCTCCCTTAATGACACCAATCCATCGAAGCTCATTATCACTTCGTACGCAATTATTTGTCATCACGGTGATGACACACTGATGCGCACCGGCACCGGTTGATGAAGCACCTCGTAAAACCCCGTATTTTCGTATTGCGTGTGTCAGACTGTCTTCATCGTTCCCACGGAACGCCCGGTTTCACGGGCATCTCCATAAAACAACCGTTTTTATGGTGCCCTTCCTCTCGGGAGCATGGAACATGGAAAGCTCGCACCAAACCAAACGCAAATCCTCGACCCGGCGCCAAAATGGACCATTTTCATCGTCCAGATTTTGTCATCCATCGCGAAAGAAGGTGTCGCAGGTCGTACCAGACCGACCAGGTAGCGCGCGCTCTGTCTCTCGCTCACAGGTGGATGACATGTATCCGTTGCAATATGGATGCGAAAAGACAGTTACATCGTACGTTCCGTCGGTCGTTGGGAATGGTCGTTTGTATCCTGAAATACGTTCCCGTGGGATGCGTTTTCGGGGCAAATTTATTCGACACCAGCAGACAAAACGCGTTTGTTGGGGGAAAAGGACACGGCAACTGCTTTCTACGGCGGGTTGAGAACGATTTAAGTGAAATACCTTGATGAAGAATGTTCCGCTAAAAGGTAGCGTATATTAGAGAATTGTTGCGGACATTTGACGTATTACAGGTAGCTCTTGGTAGGAAAAAAAAACGAAATTGGACCATGTCAAAAATCGGGACAATAATTAGACTGAATCTTTTTGATTTAATAAACAAGTCGAAAAATATTGAACAACCTGCATGATTTAAGCAATTATTCCTCTAGATATCATTGCACAAATTAAAGAGCTTTCTTTCATATATTGCATACCTTTAGGGGCTATTATGTCATTTATATCGATTATACTCTTCTTCTTCTTTCCTGGCCTAACGACCTCTTAAGGTCATGCCTGCCATTTCTGGCTTACTAGACTAATTAATACCGCATAGTTGGTTAGTCAATCCTCACTATGGGGGAACGGCCCAGATGAGACTTGAACCCCGGTCCTGCCGTGTGAAGACCGGCGCCGCTGTCGCATCTACCACCGGGCCTTCTCAAAATATGAGGACTTATATTCCATTATAAAATTATATGTATTGAAAAGAGCGAAAGTGAATATAAAAGAGCTTCTAGGATGATTAAGATTTCGTAGAAATTTCGCATAATGAAAATAATCGCCTAAAGTTATGCAATGTACTGCAAAAGTCCAAATTATTTTACAAAGCAACACCGAGTGAAAATCGCACATAATCCCATAACTACGCTTGAGCTGTTGGAATATTCCAGCAGAAATTCAACAAAGATAGAAGACGAAGCGCTGTATACGATCATAATTATTCTATTCTCTAACTCACCCAAACCCCTAAACTCACCTGCACACCGTCACACGATCCATTATTTTAACTATTAAATTCGGTTACAAAACCCAATTATTATGTCTACCCTGTCATCGTGTCATCTACCGCATGCTCCCGGATAAATAATAATCCCGGATGACGAATCCGTTCCACAGTGAAGCCTGAATCTCGTTAGGGCCCAGAAGCACCTGAGAATGTCCTTCTCTCTGGTTGCTTTATTAGGTGCAAAGTATGCTACCACCACCAAGCAAGGACCAGCAAGCAAGGAAGACGTGTGCAAAAGGTGCAGAGACCGACGACATAAACATCCTTTGGCTGGTTTGGTTGTTAGTGTTGCGAATACGAATCCCGCCCCACTCTATTAACAATTTCAACTGCTTGTCCTGTGCGCCTGTTCTTATGCACGATGTGACGTCCTTGCGTGTACTTACGGTACGGGAAAAATTGAACCAAACGACAACACGAGCACGAAACAACGGCACAACACAGCATCAACCAGGAACCCATCGGCATCGCAACATCATCGCATCAATGATTAATTTAAAACGGCTCCAGGGTGTTTTCTTTCCATCGTACCAGTGTAAGCACTGGATGACGCTGTGTATTCGGGCTGGCTGGTTGGGTGCAACATTCTCGAGCACACACTCCACCACGGACACTACATGTCAACATGGCAAACAAAAACCCACCCATCTGGCTGTCTTCCTTCTGTCTCTCTGTCTCTCTGTGCAACAACGGAACAGAAGCATGCTCAAAACGCTCGTCACACATACACACACACACTCAGACACGAGGATCTAGAAGCGGATCACGTTGACGGGTGACGATGAGATACTGCCGACAGGCGAAGATCCTCCCGTTTGCTGCCGGAGCAGCACGTCAAAGTACGCCGGTGACATTCGTCTTCCTTCCGGGGCCGCACACACACATCCAAGAAAGATCAAATAAAGCAGACAACCTTGTGCGGCCGAAGGACCTTTCCCATCAGACCACGCCGGAGAGCATGTTGTTGAATATTCCGTACCACTCACCGCAGGTTGCAGGACCCTTGCAGGTGAAGGAACCGTCAAGCGAGGCAAGCGATAACCGTAAGTGTCCTTCTCATTGGCCGGAAGAGGTTGTTCTCCAGCCCCAGAGCACGACCGAATATGAATGAATGATCCTCCACCGAGTTCGCTTCACCTCGCCGGGTTGGCAGGTCGGGTCCCCGTCAAGTCAGTGGGACACGGCTTCGGGTGGCGTTCTATTTCTGAACGGAAAAGGATTAATTCTCCCCCATGAAATGGGTCGTGCTGGAATTAATGTACGCAAGCCACCCTAGCCCCTAGCTTCCTTCAAATCCCTCCCCAGATGATCCGTTCGAAACAGCAGCAGGTGACATCGTCAATGCTTTTTTCTCTCTCTCTTGTTTCGTTGGTTGAAAACCCCCGGAAAGGATTGAATTGGTTATAATTTCCTCCACCGAAGAGGCCTACTGGTATTGGAAAGGCGTGATTTAAAGGGATGCCAGATTTGAGCCGACACCTTTTTGCTTGGAAACCCAGGATTGACGTCAGCTCGGTCCGCCTTTTAACGATGTGACCGCTAAATGATGAGTTCGGGCGAACCATAAAGCAGACACAACTGTGTGAAAGTATAGATATTATCTGTTTTGACGTTGTAACGTTTCCCTATTGTTTGCGGGGGGGGAAGGATAAGTTTTTCGGTGATTCAGCGAACGATACAGGAACAGGTGCGAGAAAGAGAGAGCGAGAGAAGGGTTGCTGCTATCAAAAGGGTACAATCTTGAAACCGTAAAGCGTCGTAAATCATACATCGAGACAGTGGGACGCTTTCCGGTAGATTAAAGAAGAAAGCTTTGGGCGGATTAAATTCATTAAATTTAATATTTCATCCATAAATTTTGTATGGAACGAAAAGTGAAGGCTGATGCTTCTGGGACATAATAAAGGAAGAGTGGACAATGTGCTTTCAGTGCTGTGATGTGATTTGATGAGACTAGAGTCTGATGCAGAGAGTGATTAGCGTGAGCAAGAGTCACCCATCGGTAGATAAGACGAATCTAGTCTAATGACTCAAAGTCACAACAAAAGTCACAAAATTTCTTTCGAAAGCTTGACTCAGTGATCAGTTTTATATCGATTAAGATGATTCTTCGTGCAGGATGTCAAAATATCTCTTTAACGCCTATAAGTATGCAGTGGTGGAATCAAATTTAGCTCAGCTTAGCAAATACACTGTATGATACTGTACGAAATCATGTCAAACAAGAACAGAAAGAGCGTTATTAGCAATTAAATTGCGTAGCATATAAAAATAACTCCTTAGCGCCTTTCAGTATGCAATGAAGGAAATTATCTCAGAAAAGGGTAGCGACAATAGTTTTATAATATATTGCAATATTTTTGTAATATATTGTTTTTAACTCAGCATGACATATTTTGTTACCGATAATATTGATTCTAAATGGCCAAGAATGTCAAATTAATGTAGACGCCTAAAAGTATGCAATTGTGGATTTAATCTTAACGAAGGATAGTGAAGCGAATGTAAATTTTATGAAACCTCATTTTCCTACTATAGAAAACGCTTTAATATCAATTGTGTTAATTGTTAGAGTAAAAATACAAGATTTTTATATTTGAAGCCTAAAAGTATGCAATGATGAATGTTTGGTAAGTGAAGGATAGGTCATGTGGTACGAAAATGTATAAAGGAAAGTGGTTTTTATTTAATATAATCAAAAATCTCAATTATTACTAAAACATAATGAAAATGTTACAACAATAGCTCTTAAAACTATTAAAAATTAGTTATTTATTTATGTCAAATAAAATCATAATGAGTTTTAATGAGAAAACACCTCTTGACGCCTTCCAGTATGCAATGGTATTGGCGCACAAAGGGTATTGGTGCTAAGGGTGTTGGCGTTACGCACAAAACACATTCAACGAACACGAGTGTATTGTATTTCAAATGACACCACGGTGAATGAAATTTAACCTATGCATAAATCGTTCATACCAATCGAAAATCAATATCGACTACCACATGATCCTGTCGCTTTTTTTCGCTCATCACATGCACACGCATGGACAGACAATACACAGTTTCAAGTGCGCTTTAAAGCTAATACCATAATTGATTTCACAACACACCTCCTTGCCCTTGTGCGAATCGATAATGCGATTATAAACACAAACTCATTAAATGCATTCAATTATGCATTTTTATACCCACGCTAACGCGATGACATCAGCAACCGTGCACACTGCATTTCAAGCGCTGTGAGGTTAAGGATCAAATTTTCTCGCACAAACGTAAAACAAAAAAAGGCCCCGGTACGATATTTAATAAATATTGCACAACCACTTTTTACTCCAGATCCGAGGAGTATTGTGGGTCGCATTCCACGAATGTTGGACAAAATGGGAATGACTCGCCAAGGACGATTCCAATCCTCATGCTACACGAGATGAACGAACCGCCTTCTCATGGGGAGCGCAAAACCAATTGCCTTGTACGAATGTGAATAAAACATTCGTCGAATTATTCCTAGATGATGATGGTGATGATGATGATGATGCTGTTTGTGTGTACGAGTACGCGTCACCAGGCGTCTCCATTACCGGTGATCCACTTCATTCTCTATACTCACTCGCATCCCAAACGATACACGTACTCGGCTCTGGACAAGTGAATTCCGCTCGGCAAACACTAAACAAACCCGGGCAAAGCATACGGTTCGCAGTTCGCTTGCTGAAACTGAAGGCGTCTCATCACACCGAAAGGACTCGCGCGTCGATGTTGCGCGTGTGAAGGGACCGAACCCCAAGTGTGGGCTAATTGAAAGGCTTACCAAACGGCTTGTGATGAATTGAATGTTTGCGCTATGCATTTGAGATGGTTTTGTGTGCGTGTGTGCGATTTTTTTTTGCTTACTGCTTACTCACTTTACATTAAGAGGATTTTTGTTCGGTGATGTGTGTTTCATTCGGATGAGTTCGACCGAATCGGGGTTGATGTTGCTGGGAGGAATAAAAGAAAAACATCCATTTCACTGTTTGCTTTCCAGGAATAGTATTAGCCGTTGTACATCAAAAAGCAAGCATATTCTTAGGAAATGTATGATTATGTCGAAGTCACTAGCGAAGTCAAAAATTCATTGTTTAACTCTTAAATATGTCTTTCTTTTAGAAATGCTTGAAACAGCAGCAGTAGTATAAAATCTAAATGGCTCCACAAATTAATGTCATTTTTGTTGTCAATCTGGCATACACCGTCAGTTTTAAATGTCATCATTTAGATTCCTTTCTCACTCATTCAGTTAAAGTATAAACACGACAGCATATTTCTGCATGTATGATGTCAACATACTTACTTACTTACACTGCAATCACTTCGCGGTCTTGGCCTGCTGCAACAAACCTCGATATCGCTCACGGTCTAGCGCCGTCGTCTGCAAATCCAATATCCCGGCCGTCCTGGCGGGTTAGAAATTACTGTAGAATACTTGAGGCAGGGTGACTAGTCCTGTGCTCAAGCCCCTAAGTACCTCTGGAGGACAACTCGTGGTAGTTGGGTTTTTCGTTACACACCCGACGTTTAGGCAGTCCGGTTGCCTGATCTGACCATCTCCCTCCTGTTCAGCAGTGCTCCAAAAATTCGCCCGAAGAGTTGGAACAGGCCCGTTTACCCAGTGGAGCAGATTACCACACTGCACGACGGGGATGTGACGGAATAGGAATCAAGCAGAAGAGCCTATGTAACCCTTTACAGGGCCTCGGATCCTACGCCATTAACAGGGCAAGATGTAAGATGGCAACTTATGTACGAAATAAATCGTTTTTGTAGGAATTAATTACATAGCTCCTGAAAACCATTAAATTTTAATGGAAGCTTACGGTATCTCTACTCTAGACAAATAAACGTGTCAAAAGTGGTTTGCGCGGTTCAACAAAGTGTCAATTTTGTTTGGAAAGACGATGACGATGACCAGAGGGCCATTGGAGTTTGAAGATACAGAACCTGAAGGCAATGCTTGATCAAGATCCATCGCAAAGCCAAATCGAAATAGTTAAAACATTTGGAGTCACAATGAGAATGATTAAAGAGTTGGAATATTAGTTGCCACAGGAACTGACTCTTTGGCAAATGGCATTATTAGCGATGAAAAGATGTCGTGCAACATATAGAATCCCCACCCGCATTTCATCAGTGACAGCTAATATTTGCAGTGCAAAGATCATGCAGTGTGTTTGGTGGGACCCTGCTGCATGTAGTGTATTATGAGCTGCTACAGCCAAACGAAACGATAATAGAGGAAATCTTCCGATGAAAATTCCGATGCGTTTAAATTAAGCATTTAAAGAAAAAAGACCGCATTACGTCAATAGACAACACACATTCATTTTACTGCATGATAATTCGCGGCCATACTTGTCGTTTCCCGTAAAAACGTATTTTAAAACATTGAATTGGGAAATCTTACCTCAACCGCTATACAGATCAGATATTGTACCTTCTGCAAATTACTTCTCCAATTGCAAAGAAGTCAAAAAATGGATCGATGCATTCGTAAATTGTCAAAAAGAGGAGAATAAGTAGTATTTAGAGATGGAAAATACTTCAAAAACTCTGAATTTTCAGAATAAATTCTTCTGATTGGTAGACGCAAATCATACATCGGAGCTGTCCTTGTCCAATTCCAGTAGCAAAGATGTATGCCATGTATTGTACATATATTCAATAACCAAACCTCCAGTAGTGGTAATAGTGGTAATAACCTAAATTGATTTATGAATTGCAGTTGCTATCGAATTACTAGAAGTAGAACATTGGAGATTGAAATTTAAACTAGAATCCATCATTCTTCTATAACTCGATTATGTGTAGTCCAATATTTTTATTTTATGTTAATGTTTGACAAAACCTGTAGAGATGACCTTTAACCTTAGAGGTTTTCAAACTTACTTCAAAGAGAGAGGAACACCTTCCCATCACTCTTATTGCTGTAAAACTGTCACCCCTGTCAGGTATTGAATTGCTACCGTCTAATGGTACCATCACGAGCACAAACGATACGACAGTACTCATAAGCGAAACTTTAATTACAGTTCCGCCCGATAATTCTTCGTTAAGCGCAAGAAAGCTTTACTTTGCATACTGATCACACGCACACACACACCGTCCATTAGTGTAATGGTGCTGGCAGCAGCATATTCAACAGTGGCGCGTCTCATTCAGTTTTCCATTGCAACACGTACTGCCAGTTTATGAGTCCTCCTGTCCTCACACTCGCTTCGTTTGATTTCATTTCGAACCCATTACGCGTCGATGTAAATTCCAATTAACGATGATATTACTCAATAAATACTACCACACCTACAGCTCCTCATCACGTGCCAGCTCGCGTGCCCATTATCGAATCTTAGTTACATTTTATCGAATACATTGGGTGTGTGTGTGCGTTCGTGTATACAGACACCATCCACCCAAAAAACCCCCAGCAAGTGACCGAAACGAAAGCGGAGAGCGCACTGCATATTCGATTAGCAATCGCGAGCAAGCCTCCGCGCGCGTAAAGCTAATGAGAATGTGATAATTTGTAATACAAGCCAATCACGCGATCCGTACGCAGTCCTGGGCAGGAAATTTTATGTCTTTTTGGGGGGCTTTCGACAGGATTTTTAGCTCTCCGAACGCGAGAGGAAAAAGGTAAACCAACGAAGAAGCACAAGACAATAGTGTTTTCGTGACTTTTTTTTAAAGGACTTTAGGCACTAAAGCGAAAGGTCATAAAAAGGACTGATGACCCGATGCGAAGAGAAGTGCTTTCCGAGCACACCCAAAAGCGAGAGCACCATAAACTGGAAAGGAAATTTTCAATTCGCTTGGTAGGATGGGATAAAGAACTAAAAAACAGAGCAGAGACAGGTAACGGTGTTCGGTTGGGGACGAATATACACACACACATACAAAGAAAGAGATAAATAAATAACAAAAAAATACATAAATACAAAGAGAGATACATTTTACGATCGAATGGTTTCGCTTGGCCACCAAAAGCCCCAGGGTTCGGTCTCAGGGTTTTTCGTCATTTTCATTAATGTTGATGAAAGGGCCCTAAACTACAATCCTTTCTTAGACGATGATGACGATGATGATGCCGACGACCGACCGACGCGGCGCGGTAAGAGATCGACGGCTCAAAGGAAGGCAGCAAGATCAACCCGGGCGGCGATGGACATTCCATTCGAATTCCCATTCCAATCAGACATTTTAACCCTCCGCAACTGAAGCACCACAAGTTTCAGGCACCGGACACCGGTAAACGGGCCAATCCCTGGGACACCACATACGCGCACGATTCGTCACGAAACGTTCCTTCACGGCCGTCTCTTAAAATCTACAAATCCCAGTCACAAAAACTGGTTTTGCGGGGCTTTTTGCACATTCCGCTGGTTGGACTTTTTCCCTTTGTTTCTCTCCTCTTTGCTTCCGGCGCAACCCCTTTTTTTTGGGGCTACCACAAAAAATGCCACGCCATGTATTGTATTGGATTAAAATGGCTTCGGGGGTTAAATAATTGATGAACTACACAATCCCCGGGCCGTAACGTGTAACGGGCGTGGAGGTTCCTTAGAAGGACCAGCTTCGGTGTACACTTGGAGTTCACTTGGTCAAAGGGCATTTGGGTGTTTGTTGGTGTGTGCGTGTGTGGGACGCTGTTTCGTGATGAAAACGGAAAGCCTTTACCTTTTCCCTTTTATCTCCGGCGGGCATCATGGGGCCGAGAGTCCTCCACCAAAAGCAAACAGACTAAAGCAGACAATACAATAGAATTTAAAATAAAAATGAATTTCGGGACAGTTGGACGCTTTTTTGTTTGTTTTGCAACATAAAATAAATAAAACACACTAACACGTACACACACACACTAAAAGGTTGTGTGCCTTATTTTGTTTGGTTGTGTTTGTTGTGTTTCTTTGTTTTTCTTTTCTTTTGTCCTTGTGTAGCCTTGTTACAACGGTATCCCGGAACTTTGTGGTGTGTGGCTTTATGATTGCATTTAGCCAACATTCCGGACTAGCTTTTTCCTTTGTTTTTTCGTCACTCACAATCACACTGCTTCAGTTTTCTTCTGTTCTTTTCTTTGCTTTTCTTTTCACGCTATTTTATCTTTTCTTCAATATTTCTGTTTTATCCTTTTCATGTTCTTACATTCACTTTCATGTTGTTACTTCTTCTTCTTCTGTTCTTTTTCTGCAATACTCTTCATTTTCTTTTTCTTTTAAGCACTTTTTCCTGAAAATATTTTCGTTCTTGATTACTGTGTGGCTGATGTATTCGCTTTTGTGTGGCTGTTGCAATTTCAATTAATCATTTCTTCTTGCTCTTCATGTAGCCGTAAGCCAAATCACAAACACACACCGTTTTGGTGCGCGCTTGTGTGTGTTTGTTTCTGTGTGTGCAAATGTGAATTATCTTTTTCAGCTTTTGTATTTTTCTTTCTGTTTGTGTAGCAATGTATATTCCTGTAATATATGCTCCTGTATGCTGGTTTCACTGTTTGTGCATTTTTGTTTTGGTTTTTTTTTTTGCATGTTTGCTTTCTGCTGTTTGTTTCTATTTTGACAATTTTATCTGGTTTTGGTCTACGCAATGCATAATGCTGTTTTGCTTCCATGTGTTTATTATTCTTTTCTTTTGCAATAAGCATTACATCATCCTATTCGCATCATCCCAAGTGCTTTTGTCATTAGGTTTTTATTTGTAAGCTGTTTGTAGCTTGGTTTTCCACTTTCCTTTTCCTTCTCTTGCGCTCACTCTCTTCTTCAACCGCGTGTGACAACGTTACCGCAAATGTGGCAAACATTATGTTTGCGTCAGTCCTTCATCTTCCCACTTGATGGATGTTGTTTTTATCACCTGATTTTGTGTCTTCTTTTTTTGCGCTCTTCCTACCGGTTTGTCACACCATCTCACGCGTATTTATCGGCACAGCTTTATTGTGCAGTTATGTCATACAGTTCTTTGCTCAAGCTTAGCCTGCTAGATTGCTTTCTAGCTTCTGCGGTAAAGCGTCGGTACTTGCTATCATTGTAACGCGTTTTTTTTGTATTCTCTTCTTTTAGCTTTTCCTTTCCTTTGCTTCCTCTTTGCTACTCGGTGGTGACACCAAAGTTTAGCTCTTTCCCATGATTTATGTCCTGTTTTGGCGCACAAACTTGTTTTTCTATGCGATTTTTTGTTGCTCATAGCTGTGTAACATGCGTTTGCGAATACATACTTAACAATGTGTGTTTTGTGTGTGTGTGTGTTTTCTTTGCTTCAAACATAACGCTCGCTTTTCTCTTTCAGCCTCATTTTTTTTGGGTTTGCTTTTTCTTCTCTTCCCATTTTCTTGTCTTGCTGCAGCACATTTCATAATTCGCAAACAGTTTTGTGGGGCTGTCTCCGCCACTTTCATCTTCTCAAAGTAGGTTAAATGTGTAATAGCTAAATTGTAGTGTGTGTTTCGTTTTTGCTGTTTGCTGTTTACGCTCGCCCACTTTCTTCGACAAGCGTTGCAGATGCGTTCCTACATTGTTGTGTTTCTGAATGTGTGTTTCTGAGTGCTGACCAGCACATGCACACACCTTCTCAAAGTAGGTTAAATGTGTAATAGCTAAATTGTAGTGTGTGTTTCGTTTTTGCTGTTTGCTGTTTACGCTCGCCCACTTTCTTCGACAAGCGTTGCAGATGCGTTCCTACATTGTTGTGTTTCTGAATGTGTGTTTCTGAGTGCTGACCAGCACATGCACACACACACACACATGGGGGGAAGGTGTGATGTGGTGTGGTGGTGTACGTGTGGTGTGTAGTTGAGTGTGTGCGTGTGTGTGTGCGTGGCTGCGCTTTCTCGAGCGTTTAACAAGTACAAGCTTAAATAAGTGTAGTGCAATTACTGCCTCCCATTATCAATTTTCGTCAGCTACGACGTCTTGCCATCTTGGGTTTTTTTTTTGGTTGTTTTGTTTTGAGTTCTTTTGCCATTTATTTATATGTTTGTATATGTGTGTGTGTAGAGCAGTTCATTCTATTGTTGCTGTAAAGATATACTGTGTATGTGTGTGTTTTCTTTTCTGCATTTTTAAATGTAATTTTAATATGTCTGTTTGTTTTACTTTAGTTGTCTCTTCTTCAAACAAATATGCTTGCTTGCGTACTATATGCACTACTATTCTCCCCACTGTAACGTCTTTCGTTTATATGTATAATGCATGTATATATATAGTTGTGTATTCATTTATATATAAGTACATATAGTTTTTTGTGTTGAATTTTGCATCCTTACGCTTTCGGTTCTTTTAACCTTCTTTACTTCACTTCACACATTATTATCCAATGTCTTGATTTTGCTTTTTCGCATGCTTTATCTCAATCCTAACACATACACTCACATGACAACTGATAATAATAATAATACAATAATACACTACGTTAGTTTATATTTAGAGATGTTTTAGGAAATAGTTTTGCTAAGTTCTACGGTTTTTTTTGTATTTTTTTTTTTGGTTTGCTTTTCTTCTTTTTGCTTCCATTTGCCTTTTCTTCTTCCCATGCAAACACACTACAACACTATCGCCAGCTAGGGCGTGAATATGGATTGTATTGATTATTTCTTAGTAGTCTCCCCAGCCTCGCGCCTGTGTTCTAGTTTCACACATCAAACATCAAAGCTCCAGAGCACGCTTATAGTAGGGGTTGGTGGTGGGTACGTACCCACCGCCCTGTCTCATACTCCTTCGGTTTCTGCTATATATGCTAACGATCGAATTATTGTTTTAAGTGTATCTCATCCCTACACACCCGTTTCCCACGCAAAATGTTTGCATCGTTCGGCTTCGGTCAGCACAACATTGTACATCATACCTTATTGTGACAACTTTTCACCCATTGTGTGACCTACATGTACTGCATTTTCATACAATGGCATTCTTCTGTTTTGTTGTTCTTTGCCCTTCCATCGCACCATTTCCATTTTTTTTTTCCAAAACGGTACCTGGTGGTACTGGTCAGAGTCAGTAGGACAAGCGAGTTGAGTACGCTGCCTCCGTACTGGTAGAACATCATCATCATCATTAAATCAGTTTTGCATTTGGTTATACGTGTGTTTGTGTTTTGCTTACAATTTATGTGTGTGTTCATAGGAAACAATTAAATATTTCTCTACGTTCTTTTCTGTGTTCTCTTCTTGTGTTTCTATGTGTCTGTTATGCTTTGTTTTTGCTTAATAGCTCTCTACGCATTCTACTCTAGGGCTACGTTGCGCTTTAATTTTTCATTTTGTATATTCATATATATATAGATTTGCTTGTATATATGTGTTCGTGTATGTATATATATATGCTGTACGAATAAATATTCTTTAGTAGAAAATCGTGTTTGCCAGGCTTTTCTCCACACAGACCTCTCTACCCATTTTCTCTTGGGTGAAGATGCTGTGGAGAAAATCGTTCTAATCGTTTCTATAACACTTCGCTCTCTCTCTCTTTCACTTACTCCTATCGTAACGTTTACTTCTACTAATCTTAATGCTCTTATCATATATCGTTTATTCATTACTCTTCTTTGTTTGCCAGGGGTTTTTGCAGTTGTTTTTTTCTATCTTCCTCTTACCTTACTTATCGACTAGAAGTTTTCGGATCCAAGTGGTGTAGAATGGTGCGCGTCCCTGCTCGCCCCGAGAACGGTTCGATGGTAGGAGTTGTTCCGCGAGCAGCACGCACCCACGTGTTGACCTTATACGCCTAAAAGGGGTTTTGCACTTAAATGTCTAGCTGTTTTTTGGTTTTGTTAAATTAGTTTGATGAGTTGGGTGATTCATGAGATGATTTTACTTGCATTTGTTTAATATATAACTCTTATTCGATTATTATTACTTGTTTTTGTTTTCTTTTCATGTAATTTGCTTGCAGTTTTGTGTGTGTTTTGTGTGTGTTTGTGTATTGTTTGTTTTATACTTCTGCTTTGCGTTTCTCTTTAAGAACTAAACATCCATTATACGTAGAGTTATGCATTTTTACTGGTTTGTTTTGTTTTTTTTTTTGCTGTATATATTCTGTAAATGTGTGTTTTACTGTACGTGTTTTGTTTTACTTGCTCCATCGTACTTCTGTGTATGTGATTTTTTTTTCTCTTTCTTGTCTGTGTGTACGTATGTGTGTGCATTGTCTCAAAAAGTTGGCAAATCGGTAGAAGCATCAGTAAAGAAGGCATCCAGGTGGTTTGTGTGTGTGACGACCAGCGCTTCAGCGTCCCTTCTGTTCCCTTGTTTAAGCAGAAGGAAAACGGCTGAAGCCCGGCGCACCACCAATCCCTGTCGTAAGCCCATAGATTTCAAACGTGTATAGGATATATGTATATTTGCTGCTTGTTTGCTTTTCTGCTGCTGTGTTTTGTAATGTCTGTTCATGTTATCCTGTGTTTGTGCTTCTTCTACCATTTTCACTAGACCTGCGGGAGAGTGTGTGTGTGTCGTGGCGGATCCCCTACCGGGATTGGGTAGTTTTTCATCTTGTATTTTTGTGTTTTTGTTTACTTTGCACAACCATTTCAAAATTGGTACCATTGGTTTCCCGTTTTTTTTTTCATTTGTTTTGTTTGTGTGTTTGTTTTTGTATGTTTAGTCTTTCCTATGTGTTTTTGTTTGTTTTGAAATGCTTTTATGCATCCAGTTGCTTGCAGTGTCCAAGCTGTCGAGCTTTTTGGAGCGCTGGAACTGATGCAATTTTACGGGGTGGATTCTTTATCCCACAGCAATCTCCGGTTACAAAAACCGGTCTTGTGTTTTTCGATCAGCAAACCGGTAAGGATACGGAAATAAGCGGTTAAAAAGCGATCTGTGTGTTTGTAAGCGGTCCTCGCTATCATCCCAACCAACATGACTTTCTCTGAACTGAACCTTTCACCTCAACTGGCAAACAATGGTTGCCCTCTTGCACTATCAACTCCACACGCACACTCGCCTAAACTCTTTTCCATTCAGCAGTCATTCAAAACTGGTTAACAAGGAACGATGCGTTACTGTAACATACTGTAACGTCCAACCGACGTTCGGCATAACGATTGTGGAACGGAAAATGGAAAGGAAAAACGCTTTTTTTTTTGGCGCTCGACACAAACAACAATCAACGCTGCACTAACAATTAGCGAGTAACATTTTGCAGTTTTTGTTTCCTTTTTTGCATTTAAATATGTGTAACACATCATCAGTATTAATCCATTAATATGGGCGAATTAATGCAAGTGTGCTGGTTTGCTTAGCTTTAGCTTTTGGGTTTGCTTTTTGCGATAAACATGAACAACACTATGAACGAACAATCGATAATTGGTAATTGTCACAATTAATAGCAATCTTGTTTCTTTTTTTTTTTGTTTTGCTTCCAGATACACGGGATAATAATCATATATAATATTCTGTTCACTTATATTAATATTATGCTGCCATCGGCATAGCGTTGGTTTTTCTTTATATTGCAATGGTTAAAATTGGGTTTCTTACTTTTGTTCTCTTTTCAAACACAGAACCAAACAAACGAAACATATTTGCTAGCGGCGTATTCAAATGCGCGTGCACTATAATTCTGCTCGAAATCAAACCGGGTGTTCAACATATAATTTGTATAATATTATCAACGCACAAGCAAAACAAAAAATTCTCCCCGGGAACATCACACCGGCCTTACATGTTGTTTCCCAATTCGATTCCAATCATCGAAAACACGGTTAATTGGTTCGCTTCTGTTTTTTTCTTTGCTTGTCACCTCAATCAATTTACCGCAGGCTACCCGAAGCTCCACCAATCCGTTACATAACACTGTCCACCGGGCCGGTTGATGCTGTCTCTGCCTGCTGTTTTAACTTGTCGCGTATCGCCGTATCCACGCGGAACAGTCCACCGTGTCCTGGGATGATCCAATCGGCCCGGTTAGCAATACGCGCCCGATGGAAGCGTTGGGCGCCGGGGTCCTCACTGCCCGCATCAAGCCACAGCCGGTCGTCATCGATGTCCTGCTGGCGTTCGAACAGATCGCCCACTATTGCCACCGGGAGACCGTCGGGCGGCGAGAGATTGTTCCGTGCCACTAGCACCGACACACAGGACATGGTGTGGCCCGGTGTGGCCTGAACTTCGATGTCATCTGTCAGTGGAAACGGGGCTGTAAGGAGAACAAGCGAGAACAAGAGGAAACTGTATGAAAATGAGTGCCCGTTTTTTGTTGAACGATGGCCAAACATGGCTAATGAATGCAAAACTGATGTTCAACTATTATCGACGATGTGACCAGGTGACCGGGGATGGGCTATTGGAAAGCGGAGCTATTTATAGCGTTTTTAAAGTTGTACAGCCATTTGCAGCCAGCTCACCAACCTGTGCTGTCATTCAATCTTGACAGTTGTGAGTAGTTGGGCACGAAGATGAAAGCAACGAAAATGGTTTCCCAATACGCTTCACTATCCTAGACGCTACTGTCCAAAACAGATCCGAGTGCGCGAAGGTGAGCGATATTTATTTGATGAGCAAACTGAGCCAAGCTGAAAAGCTCTTTGTCCGCTTTGGGGCGCACTCAATTTCTGTCTAGGCGAAAAGGCCGAGATCACACACAACACAACAGCCAGCAACGGAACGAGACTGACGCAGGATCTAAACCATGAAGATTACCATCATGATGGGTCATGGTACCGTTCATCCGTTCGATGGTCTATCTATCCGACCCCCGAACTGGCACAGTAACGACGCAAAGTACGCTTTCCATTCACGTTCCAACGATGAAAACTTGCACACCGAACCGCACACACCGTTTATCTTCGGCTTTCGCTCCCTGCAAACCACAAAGCGCAGCGTACCGTAAACGGAATTAAAAAAAAACACACACACAGGACGAGCCAGAAAGTTCATTTCGGTGAACTTTCCACCGCACTGCAGGGTTCCGTGTGCCGGTCCCAATGTACCTAGACGCCATCCTGCAGTGCATACACATTTGCATACAGCCGTACAAGATCACCACAGGAGGCGGTTGCTTCGTTCGATGGATAGAAGAAAAATGCAAGAGTGAGGCAGAGGAACCGGAACGCAGGAAAAGTGGTTCCCCTCGTTTTCATCAGCAACTAGCGAGATGTTTCTGGCCCTCACAGTTCTGCCCAGTTTCGGCGAAAGGCTTTGTTGCAACAAATTATTACATCGCAAAAGTTCATTGGCGCCCGGGCGCCCCAAGAATGCGCACCGTGTAATTGGTTTTCGTTCACTTGCAACCCACACAGAGACCGAGAGGTACTGGTGGTGGCCAAATTTTGTGCTGTGGGACGAGATGAACAAGATGAGAATTCGAAACTGCCAGCTGCCAGTACCCGGGCGGATCAGCTACCCGCGGGGGCTACTCGTTTGCAATGATGGAAATTGAATACTTTGATGCTGATTAAATATTCCAATCCGAGTGGTGGCGTGCTGTTGTCCTCGTCCTTAGCAACCAGTTGCAACGTTTTCATCACATTAGCATAGTAAGCGGGGGGGGGGTTTTGTTTCCGATTCGTGAAAACGAACGAATCGATGCGAAGCGGGCAAACAAGAAATGATTTGCGCATTGCATACCTTTCACAGGCGTCTTAAAAATGGTAGTTGAAGTGAGATGGAATGGAAATGTGGTTTAAAGCATTTTAAATACAGGAAATGTATTAAAGAAAAACTTAAATTATTTTTACGCTTAAAGTGGGTTTGAAAATTGCATATCTTTCAGGCGTTTATAGGATAATCTGAGTGAGAGCAGCTAAATATTTTGTTTAAAGCATTAGAAATAAAGTAAAATGTGTTATTAAAGGAATATTTCGTTCTTCTTTATGCTATGATGTTCACTTTTTATCATACCGGAGGTTCCACATTGAAACGTAAATCATTTGAACAAGAAATTATATGCGTACTGCTCTGATAATCTGATCATCCGAGTAAGGATCAATCGATTGGAAGGATCATTATTAAACTATCAATTGCCAAGAGTATTTGCAACATTATAACAATGCTAACAAATCAACTTGTGATTAGAAAATTGTTTTTACTGTCAAGAAACAAATGATGAATTGCATATTGCATACCTTTCAGGCTCTAAATTGATACGTTGGGTGAAAATATCATATAATAAAATTTATAATATGATTCATTCGCCGCATTAACGTTGCACAACTTCAATCTCCACGGATAATGCCACTTTAATTGTTGCACCCCGTACCCATCAATCAGCACTGAAACACTGAAACGCACCAATTACCAGGTGCATTTGCATTATCAACACACAATGCAAACAAATCGACGCGTGATTTTGAAATCAAATTAACACCTTCCGATGCGCGCAAAAAGAAAACACAACACATATGCTACTCCCGACACGCCGATGTCCTGGTCTCGAGAGCCGGAATGTCCCGGAATAGTGTGCAATTAACGATAATTGAATTTCTCGGCGAGCGTGCGCGCCCGCCTAATCGCCTACATTTATTGAGCAGCGGAAGGTATTCAAGCGTCCATCTAAAAGCATTACTATTCTCCACAGTCTCAATCGCTTAGCCGTTCGTTTGGCGGTGTGATGGTTGGGGGAGGGATATAATTTTCCTACCAACCCCGGGGGTGAATGTTATTCGAATGGCGGGCGGGTTCATCAAATCATAACTCTAGACGACACGCGTTGCCGGACGGAACCCAAGCGCAATTGAGTTGGGCGATCGTTTGATTTGATTTGTGAGTGTTGTGATTCAATCGTTGATCGGTGGTCCTTCTTGGTTGCTGCTGCCCGTCGTCGTATGCGTTGATTCGTAATGAAATTTGTAATCAGTTACAGAGCAAAACGGGACATTCGTCACCACCGGTCCCGAATACACTCATCTGGAGGTCTCGGCTGGTTGGTTGGACAGAACAGTTCCAGTAACCGGTAATTAATTCTAGGGCTTTCGTTTCGTTGTTCCGCAGAAGAATGCATGACCCAGGTTCGAGCGAGATAAAATGAGGCTCATCGTTCGATCAAAACCATCACCGGTGTCATGAAAGGCCGTAGTTTTGAGGGAAAATTACTAACTTCAATCAACGCCACAGCAACGCCATCACGAACTCGATGACAGTCGATGACAATCGACGATGCGGGTGATTTCACAATGGTACACAGGGATCAGGTTCACCTTATCTATGTATTCGGGGGAGCTGTGTCGTGAGTCAGCCGAGAACACTCAACATTCAAATTAAGCATTCCATTGAAATTCATTCCTGTCCGTCCACGTTTCCGTTTGCTGGGGATGAAAACTGATCCCAAAACTTGATGTGCCAGGTGTACTACTAGCTTCAATGAACACCCAGAACACTGAGTACACACACACACACGCACGTCCCTACTACATCAATTTTCCCACTCTCATCCACCCATCTTTCCCAGCAAACAACCGGAAGTTCGCTTTGAAGTGTAGTGATGCGTATTAAATTGTAAACTCCAATCTACTGCTGTTCCAGGGAAAACCATCCCCACCATACGCGCCCATCCTTTTCCCTCTGGTCCACCCTTCCTCTTCCATTTCTCATACCTTCCTCCGCATGCTTCCCCCAATTCCACTTCCAAAAAGCGTACAGCAGAGACACGCGGGACAAGGGTAAAATATTAATGTTTCTCTAAAAGCGTCCAACAGCGATTGCATTAATATTTCACCAAAAGCTTAGAGTTGTGTCCCAGGGTGGATGGAGGTTCCCACAAGGGTGGGAGTTGAGGAGGTGAACCACTCCCTTGCCTTTCTTCCCCAGGCTTCCTGTCACACCTTCCAAACCAGACAGCGGAATACGCTCTTTATTTGCTGCTGATGATAGCGCTGCACAAACGATAAATACATGTTACAGAGGGGGGAAAAAACATTTTATTTTCTCACTTTTCACCTGTGCCACCCCCCAAAAATTACAGCTAACATCACGCGTACGAGGCACACACACACACACACGCGAACACTAAAACACATGCGTGCCACGCAGGGCAATTTCCGACCTAACCTTGCGGTAACTGATTCGATGTATGAAAAATCTTGATTACTGTTTGTCGATTTAAAAAAGAGATACAGCGCGCCACTAGGGAGGGGTTTGGGCCTGGAAAACCATGGACAAATGGTTCCGTTCCCAGTTGGGATGTGGTTTTTTTTTGGTTTCTTCTTCATCAGCCAACGTATGGAACTGTTTCGAGGGGTTGAAGTTATAGAACAAAAATGTTTCTTTTCCCTCCTGGGGAACAAGAATCTTAGACAACGGTAGATGGACTCGTCGCTTGCTGAAGCAGAGAGGCTTATGTTTAGTGTTTAAACAAACCAACAACAACAACAAAAAGAACCGTCGGAAGATAATTTTCCAAACTCCCCATCGTACCGTTTCGTAACTTTGTTCCCAGTTTTCACAGTGGCAAAAAAAAGTTTGCATTTTTTCCATATTTTGTTTTGCTTTTTTTACCGGGTCCACCTACCGCCCCATCCATTTTGCCATAATTTATTGAAACTTTTCGGTCTTCTGGAGGGTCTTTAACGAACGCTTTTCTGTAATAACATAAACATTTAAAAAGTCCGAACGAACATAAAAAACCCCCGCCGTGCTCGATAGAGCCGGTGTATCTTCCGATGCCATCCGTAAAACGGAAGATTACTTTCTTACCGTTCGTAGTGTGTTTGCGTCGAGTTTTGGCTGGGGGAAGAGTTCCACCAAAAGAGGAAGCGGTCTTCATCACACGCTTGTTATACTGGCAGAGCTCAGGTGTTTTTACAAAACGACCACCCGGTTCGGAAAACCCTGAAACGCGAAATTAACGAACATCGGTTACAAAATTATGGGACGAAGACGAAGCAAGCAAGTGCCCACGTGATAGAAGGCAAGCTTTTGCGTCAGTTAATATTTTTCGTCTGGGAAATGCCTTTCCCTTCGTTCCTCTGGTGGTGATGAAAACGATCGTTGGAGAGGAAAAAAAACATGGGTACAATTCCATCCAGGGCTGAGTTTTTCAAGCCGTTTCAACGCGACAAGAAGAAACGGGTGAAAGGAGAAAGAAATGAGTACAAAACACGAAACAGCTAATTGAAAAGAGCTTTTCCGAAAAATGGTGTGATGTACACGATCGTTTCCAATAGGAAAGGACCAATAGGGGAGGAACAGGCGAGAGTGCGAGAGCGAGCTGAACGAGATGCCACACCGGTAGTCAAATATTAATAAGCTAGCCTCGGGATCGGTTAATGGTATAGGGCTCGGGATGGATCGCTTCTGCGAGGGTAACATTTTACGGTGTGGTGTGTTGGTGTTTCCACCGAAGTAACCAGATACACACGAATTAACTCTGGCTGTACATTAATTTATGTGTTCGAGCGTGAAAATTGTTCAGGCTGAAACATCAGGGTTGTGCGGCTTGGGTGTGTATCTGTATACAGAAAATATTTGCAAATCGAAAAAGGAACAAAAAAAACCGATACAAACTGAAAGGTTTTCGTTTTTAATTAAATAAGCAGCATTCGGTATTTATTTGCCGGTGGAAACGGGCGTTGATTGTGTAATATTTTACGAATAAAGACTTTGAAGCTGATTTATTTTATTTTATGAAAGTGCACGCAGCATCTTGATTGAACATAAGTATAAGAAGAATTATTAGGTTACGAAATCACCATTTCATGCTACTATTGAAACTCAATCAATCTTCTTCTACATTGCTTTTCTACTTTTAAAAAGTTTCAGCACCGATTACGGTTTAAGGATAAAAGCTCCAGAATAGAATTAACAATAACGACCAGGCGCCTCCATTTAAGAACAAGCAGCTTAATTTACTTTTCTTATGTCGAGATGCATTTTTTCCAGACGCTGAATGTTTTGTCATAATTAATTAATAACACACATAGATAACGTCTCGTGTTCTTAAATTTAACAATCAATAAAAAATACAGTAGTTGATGTAATCAGCTATATTCTTAAATATATTCTAGCATATTTTTAGCACTGGAAAAATATATCAAGAAAAAAATTAAACTACTAAAACAATAAATGCTTAAGCCATTCCAAACATTAGAACTACTTGAAAACTATGTTAAAGCTTCTTTGCACCGAACAATAAATATAATCCACCAGGCGTCTCCATCATGGAGTACAATTTATTGTTATTTCCTTTCGACATTAATAAACTGTACTATTTTGGCTTAAAAAATTGCTAAAAATACAAAACACAAATATTGGTTTTAACCCTACAAAATCATATCATTTAAATGAAACTGTGAATTTTAAATAAATTAGAATAAACATCAATAAACATAAACATGGTGCGGCCCGACGGTGTATACGATAGTGGCGCCGGTCTTCACACGGCAGGACCGGAGTTCGAATCCCGGCGGACCGCCTCCCCGTACGCAGGACTGACTATCCAATAGCAATAACAGGTCAAGACCCCACGAGGTTGTAGTGCCAGAGAAGAAGAAAAAGAAACATCAAATGGTATGTTATATACCACCCAGATTATTTTTTATAAATAAAAAAATGACCTTTTTCTCATTCCCACATGAAAAAGGCAAGCAAAGTATCTCTCTATCTAAGGAAATAAAGCGCTTTTTGTGCTGGGAACAAATCTATACAAACTAACAAATCCGAACGTTCAATCACTTCCACGCCTTCAACTATTACTAAGAAAACTCAATCACCCGTGTTATAAAATTCTCTTCCCCGCTTCCGACTAGGGGATGCAGCCGGCTCCAAACAACTGAAGAAAACACGACCAGGCGCCTCCATCGAGCTGTACCATTTTTCATCCACCGAAGCAACGGAAATGATTTATAACTCACACCAAAGCATCCACCATTTCCGTGTACCATTACCGAAAAGCATTATCGGCGCACATATACATTTGCCGCCCTATGGTTGCCCAATGCTCCAACTAACATATAT
>KZ061814.1:280429-335237 GCA_002091835.1 Anopheles maculatus
GAAGAAAAAGAAACATCAAATGGTATGTTATATACCACCCAGAATATTTTTTATAAATAAAAAAATAACCTTTTTCTCATTCCCACATGAAAAAGGTAAGCAAAGTATCTCTCTATCTAAGGAAATACAGCGCTATTTGTGCTGGGAACAAATCTATACAAACTAACAAACCCGAACGTTCAATCACTTCCACGCCTTCAACTACTACTAAGAAAACTCAATCACCCGTGTTATAAAATTCTCTTCCCCGCTTCCGACTAGGGGATGCAGCCGGCTCCAAACAACTGAAGAAAACACGACCAGGCGCCTCCATCGAGCTGTACCATTTTTCATCCACCGAAGCAACGGAAATGATTTATAACTCACACCAAAGCATCCACCATTTCCGTGTACCATTACCGAAAAGCATTATCGGCGCACATATACATTTGCCGCCCTATGGTTGCCCAATGCTCCAACTAACATATATTTTGAACTATGATGCATGAAAAATCATCTCCCACCCTACGCCGATCGAACGTTGGATTCGTTCCAACGTGTGCCCGAAGTGTTGATCATGAAATAAATGCGTCAAATTTGTTTGCGAGTGCAAAATAATGAGCAGCATTCACTGTGCCGAACATTGTGTGCCATTTTCTTTTGGCCAGGGTGTGTTCCCCGAAGAAGAAACTGTAAAGACTCACCCATACACACATACACACTCATAAAGTAGCACATTCTTTTCAATAAATTTTGAAACCTTCCATAATGCTGTAATCTATGATTTTTTTCGTGTCCTTTTTTCGATTTTTTTTTTCTCTTTTTTCTCTCCCCCGTCACAGAACGATTCGGCGAAGGATAAATTGAATTCGGGCCCGTGAGTTTGAGTGGGGGGAGCTTAACCAAACTACAAGAAAAAAGGCAAAACAGTGAACGAACCACCCTAGCCCCAGTCACACGGGCAACGCATTACGAATGGAAATCATCGGATGAATTGAAAACGATTTTATGTAATCGATGGATGACATAAATCGTCGTTAGAATCGTCGTCCCACCATCTCGCTCTCTCTCTCTCTCCCTCTCTCGAGTGCCAATTTCGAGTGGGTAAAATGTGTTTCCCTTTTTTTTTGTGCATTCTCTTTGCTTTTCATAAAAGGGAAAGATCACTCTCCATTTTTTCTCACTCCGTTCGATGGTTCAATTTATTCCACTTTGTGCAAAATATCCCATCATCCAAACCGGTAGGGGGGGTTTTGGTAGTTGCCAATTGAAATGGCACTCACGCCAAGTGTAAAAGCTTCTTTTTTCCGCAACGAAACGGTACCCGGTAGCGGAACCGAACACAGCCAAAATGATTAATTATTAGCGTTGCGCGTTGGCGAAGAGAAGGCAGAAGCGTTATTCCGCGTGATATTCCATAAATTGTTCCCCTTTATAAGGTTGCTTTATGTGCAGCGGTGCTGTCCGATCGCTTGCAGAAGGAGAAGAATGAGTTCTGCGTGACAGATTGAGATTTTATTCTTTACCAAATTCGGTGTGCTGTTAGGGAAAGTTGCTAAGAAACTTATCTCCTTTAAACTTAAGTTCAGAGTTATATATTAAAGGACAACAAGGAAAAAATATGATAATTTCACTACTCACAAAACAGGATAAAAGCATTTATGTAACTACAAAACAACGGATCAACTCACATAAATACTAACACCCACAGGAGCAGGCAACAGCAAAAACGCCAACCGTTCCACTCGAGAAACTTTTGTTTGCTGCACATGTTTGCTGCTCCAGAAGAAGGAAAAACTGCATCCCCAAGCATATTCATTTCGCTTCGCTGATCCTTCGGCAGGAGAGTTAAACTCCGCCGACTACAATAAATCGTGCACAAATTCCGATAAGAAAATTGCCAGATAGTTTGGGGAAAAACATTCCACCTACTTGTAGGGACACTGGGGGCGCAAAATCAGCGGAAATATCAACGAAGCTTTTTTCTTCCCCCCGGGTTCGTAGCCATGTGTTTGCAACAAGAACATCGAAGCCACCGAAGACAGATTCGATAGATTTTGCAAGAAAAGAAAAGTTTGTCGCTTTGTTCGGTGGTGTTTGAATTTATGCACATCCTTGCCCGAAATGTTCACACAAACTTACATAATACTAAAACAGGGAATGAATTGGGAAAAGGACAATCATTGGTAGAGTGTTTTTATTTCTGCAACATTAATTTATCTTTCGTTTCTCCGTTTTCGCTTCATTTCCACTCTTCCCCCAAAATGACACGATGACTGTCATTTGGTAGATTTCGGTCGTTCCCAAAACCATCGTTCGCGCATAACCGACATTCGGAACCGACTGAAGCTTTCAGGCACACCGAGTTAACGTATTAATCCTTCCGGTTCGGTGCCATCCCGCCGTCCACTTTCCCAAACCGAACAGTGTAAAATTAAACCACTAATGGAAAATGGCAGCCACAGCAGCCAAGCTGTACTGTCGCTTGACCGTGCTTGATCATGCTGTGATTGAATTAACAAAAAAAATATGCATAGAGAGAGGATACTCGATACTCGCAAAAATGTGATATTCAAATAAATAAAAATGCACTCGGTCTCGGGTTCATGGCTCAATTTATGGCCCTCGCTCACTAGCACACACAACGATTCCATCCGGCACCGATTTCGCCGTGTTTCCGCGGATTCAGGTTATCGCGCGCCCGACGGAAATGGAACCGAAATGGCGGGAGAGAAAAAAAGAACCGGCCCGCGTACGTACGACCACCACCGGAAACCCTTGCCCGAGGTTGTGCCGGATCGATTCATTTCAATTTCGAACGGTTCGGGAACCGGCGACCGGCGCTCACTCTGGGAGTGTCATTTTGTGTGAGGGGTTGAATATTGATTTATGTATAGAAGTCGCTCTTAGTGTCGCTTCGGTGTGTGTGGTTGTGCAAAAAAAAAAAGAAAGGAAAACACACTTCGACCCATCCCGGGGACACACTTTCCCGGCGCACTCGAGAGCATTCGGTGGGTACCACTGGCTAAGCGGAAGCTCGCTGACGTAAATTAAATCTTTTCACAGTATATCGAGCAATACCGGTGAAGCGGGGCGAGCGCGCGAGAGCGAGGGAAGGAGAGAGGAGTACGGCGAGCGAAGGGAAGACACAAATGAAGCACTCGGTAAGGTCAAATCGGTTTATAGTGTTGGCCCCCGGTGTTTTTTGTTTCGGTGCGGTCCTGTGCACAGATAACAGCCTGTGAGGCCTGAATAAGGTGAACAAGAGGAGGTAGCAGGGGGGGGGGGGGGGGGGCAAAAAAAAACACAACAACCCACCTCACAACACCCAACCAAAGCTTGGCCATTCAAGACGTTCCAGTTAGCCGCCATCAACCACCAAGAGTATGTGAGAGTGTCGGAAAGAATGGCCCAGCATCCAGAAATATACCATCCGTTGGCAAGCGACCTTAGCCGCACACGAGAAAGCATGTGCAGCATCAGAAGTGTGAATATTTATGGAATTCGTACTTTCCTTTTTCCCCCCGAACTGCCGAACATACTTGTCCAGTTGCTTCAAGGGGAACCTGTCCACCTGTCGTAACAACAGCACACACACACACGCGAAAACTTTCTCCAATGCTGACACACATATTAGGTTCATCGTCGAGTTTTAGCCTTTGCGGTGCTCGGTAGGAACAATTTATCTGTCACAAATAATCGAAATTTTCGGGAGGAACGAATCCAGACCGAGAGTGTTGGGTGAGCGTGGTGCTCCGTGAGAGTGAAATAAAGGACATTTAGTTCAACGGTGACTAGCAAGATAAGAAACTTTCTTGAAAACTTCCCAACAGCAGCGTTGGCGCTCAAGAAAAAGTCCATAACAAGCTAATTTTGTTATGCAGATTGCATCGCTGTTTTGTTGGCATCATGAGCAAGTGATTTAATATTTCAAATGGTAAAATTAAATTACCTTATTAGAGCTTTTTAAAGGGGTCTGCTTACCGGGTTAAATAGAAATTTTGATTTATCGTGCCAATTGCATACTTTGAGGCGATTACATGTTAGTTTGCTTGACGATCGGTGAGGATAGGGTTGTTAAATTTTTGTCATGTGGAAATGTTATCAATATCTTGTAGGACTCAAGTCCAACAAGTGAGCAAAATAAAAGCAACATTTTACTGAGTTTAAGTTCTCTGAGTATTGTTTTTTTGTGGACAGCGCTGTCTGTTGATGGATGGTTAGTTAGATTTCAAACAATTTATTGCATACTTTCAGGCGTTTTCAAAACCATCCGACACGCGGTAGATGCTAGTATCTAAATTGCTCTCTACGTAATTAACTGGAACAAAGTTCTTTATTTCCCTACGCAAACGAATGCTGAAATACTTGCAGGAAACCACAAATATTATCTAATCAAGCAAAAATTGAAACTGCATTATGCAAAATCATTTCACTGGTAAGCGAAATTGCACCACCGGACACGGACATCGTCACACAGCCAATTGGTTTGCCAATCAATTTGCGGTCCCCAGGTCATTTACGAAACCCGAACCCAACCCGAGGCAACACTGATTTCCATCATAATTATCAAACTATCTAACGTAATGCCGCCCGTACCGCAACCAACCCCCAAAACCCGCTTGGTGCATCGGATGCAACCTTCGCAAGGGGTTTTACTCGGTACGGGGAAAATTTATTACCCACCTTGCCGTTTTGCGCTTGCGTTTGCAAAATTAAATAGGTTCTTTGAAATTATAAATTAGATTCGTTCGAAAACCGCCACGATCGATAATGGACGACGGCAGAGCTGTGCACCGTGAGCCGTCCTTAATGAAACGATCAAATTGCATTCCGTAATTGGTAGCCGGAAAAGCGAAACAACGAGTTGGTGTGGTGCATTTTCCGAATCCGAACGATATGATTGAATGAGGATTAAACTGGGAATACTATAAAATATAAGCGCTCGTGCCTATTCTCCAGCACCGAGTTGTCGATAAAGCGTCTAAACGTAGTTTATGAGTACATTACTAATCTTTATATCATACGAACGCTGATCAAAGATAGCACAATATTTATCCAAACGATTCAACGCCTAACCCCCCCATAAACGGGCATCATAAATAAGCGTAATTTAGCGTGCTAACCCTAGCTCACATAAAGAAGACGTTCGGTTTGGATCCCAAACTCCCTGGACGAAACTATTTTTCCTTTCCTGCAACGCCGAGATTACCGCTGTGCGTGCTTTATATGTGTCCCATCACTTATTCTTTGTCTTTAACACCTCTCGCAGTTCGTCCCATCGCACCACGCTACATCCTTTGACCGAGATTTATGCACAAAACTCCTCAGCAGGCTCCTTATCGCATCTCCCACATCCTTTTAACCTTTTCTCGCATTCGGCACACGAGGCGGCCAAAATCACGGGGACCCCCATTAGTTCCGGCACCGTTGGTGTCGTTTATCAAACTTAATTACAAACACATACACACGCACACAAACTCAAGCAAAAACAAAACACACACACACACGCAATACGAAGAGATTTAACTACGGTGGGCATTAGACGCAATTAACGCATCCAAAATGCTCTTGCTAAACTTCAACACCACCACCCGGGTAAGCAAAGCACTGAGCCACCGAGCCGATCTGAAGGCAAAATGGCGCCATCGTTTACCGGGAGTGGGAGGAGCAAAAAAAAAACAAGAAGGAAAAACAGGTTAACATAAATAAGCGACGGAAGAAAAACGACGAACGTAAACGTGCACAGATAGAGCGAAATAAAACAAAAGCGAACAAATTGTTCTCCTTCGCTCGCTCGCTCGCTCATCCCGCACGACGACGAACATTTCATCCATGAAAAGCATTATCCTTGTCGCGAAAGGCAAATCCTTCCTCGGCGATGCGCACAGTGGACACGGGACACAACGGCACCCGCACGAAGCAGTCCGTCCTGTGCGCCCAGGAAAAATAACGCCGTCAGCACCCGGCGCGAACGAAGCGGTGTACTGTAGTAGTGAGTGGGCCACGTAATTGAAGAAATTATGAGCCCAAAATTGATCCTTGAGTTAAGCGCTCGTAAAACCACGTGGGCACGCGAAGACGACGATGCCAGCGCGAACGGAAACCATAACCAGCCAAGGCTTCCCCAAAAACCTAGCCTCGGGGTGCTTAGCCAAAGTGCAATCACAAAGTTGCCAATGTGGCTGGATTTTTTTTTTTTTTTGCTGTTACTTATACTTCTCGCTGTTGTGTGAGAGAAGAATGCCAAGAGTCTCAGGCTGTTAGCAAATGGCGGAACAGGCAAGATCCACCGCCCGTGGTGCACAACGAGCCGGCGTGTAATGTAGCACAAACCGTTAAAACTTTCCTTCCCACAACCACACGAGGCGTTCGGAGTGCGGTAAACTCTCCCGCTTCTTCGCCTGCGTACGTCTGCCAGTACTTGGTAGCCGTCGTTACAAATATCCTCCAATATTGCTCGAAACGGAAATAAAGCACCAAACACTCCGTGTAACACGGGAGAGCCTTAATTCGTACGGGTTTCGAGTATCGAAAGACGATCAAAAAAAAAATGCTGCACTCGTTCAAACCGCAAGCTTCTTGCGGTTCTTATCACGAAAATCGAAACAAAACTAAACCAAAAAAAAAAACACCAACTTCCAACAAACTCCAGACATCTTGAGCCAACAAGACACACCGGGTAAGCTTCGGCGAAAGCCAAAAAGTGTTGCTACTTTGTAGCGTCATGTTTCGCGTCCATCGAAAAGGTGTACGTTGCCCAATTCTCGAAGCCCCTTAGCGCGATCTCGTGCAGGAACTATTGGTGGAAATTTTACTATCAAGGATCCAGCGTAAAAAAAAACGCCCCCATGCACATATTCGTCGATTTTTCCACGTCCGTTCATCACACGGATGTAGCGAGAAGGGCGAGAAGTTTTCGTGTCGGTACGGGAGTTTCAGTTTTTTGCTGCTTCTGGTTAAGATTTCACAAAGTTCGTCTCCAATGTGCCTTTTTTTTATTTTGTCCCTAAAAAGAGAATAAAGAAAAGGTTTGTTTTTCAGTGTTCACAGGAAGTTCGTTTCTCACCACCACCAGAGCAGCTTATGATTGTCGATGCCGGCGATGCGCTCGACCGTGGTTACGCTCGGTTGCCGCTTTGTCAAAGTGAAAAGAACCTTCCGCCAAAGCAAGCAGCGAACAACAACAAAGGGGGTGCACGTAGTTCTTCTCATGTTTTTCCTTCTCAGGATTTCCCCGTTTCGCAAGAAACTCCCAAATGTGGATAAGCGGACGGTTCTTTCGATCATTTAAGCACAGAATATCCGGCACACACAAGCAAGCAGTGACCCGCGGTGTACCGTCTTTTAAGTAGTAGTAGTAGGCGGTGGTAAAGTCCTGGAAGCCAAACTTCCGCCACTTCCGGGCGCCATACAGCGACTAAAACCTTAAAAGGAAAAGAAAACGAAAAGCGGAACTCTCTCTCTCTCTCTCCCGTTGCTCTTTCCAGGGTAGTGATGAAATCAGAACAGCTTTTGCAAAGAATCATCATTTTCCAGAACAATCAGAGTTCTGGCGGGATTTTCCTCCCCCCGAAAAAAAAGGACCAAGATAAGGCGAACCCGGTGGGGTTGATGGTGCACAGACGAGCGGTCGAGATGATATGGTAACTAGGCCAACCAGAAAGAAAATTTTGAAACCGTTCACACACTACCAGCTTCAAAGCAATTTCACTCCATCTCCGCCACTACATTGTCTGGGCCCGGGTTTTTGTTGCTCACCCTCAACCCAGGATCAACCGTCGCCGCCGGTTCGGTGTGTCTGTGCCTGAATGTGATCCCCCAACCAACACCCATTTCTCCACCGTGCACTACTCATCATCCGGCCTTCATCAGCATCATATGCTCACGTCAAGGCTATATACATACATGCTCGCTGCCCTTGCTACTACTACCGGAGTCCATTCTTGAAAGAAATTTCATTTCACCCTCTTTTCACCATTCGCTTTACCCTTCTCCTTAACTCTCTCGACACGAAAGAATTAAAATAGGATGCAAAAATACAACATACCATTCAGCAGCGGCACAGGACAACAAGTACTACGTGCTCGCTCTGAGCGAAGAACGCTAAAGGAACGAAATACCAGAATAAATCATTTACAGAACTATAATGAACTTGCTGATGCGAACCGAGCGCGCTGGTTGTACTTTCGCTTGCACAGGGTTGGAATTTCATTCAGATGGAAGGATGGAACAGTAACCGGATGAGGACGCGGGTGGCCACCAAATGCTGTTTTGAATGTGAGCAAAATTATTATAACCTCCAACGGCGTGTACTTATGCAACGAGGGCAAGCATCACAAGATGGAAAAGTTGCAATGGTCGTTGATAATGGTGTGCCTGTGTGTGTGTGGCTTGGTAGGCCTCAGGAGGACAATTTCATTGCAAATGTTGGATTATTTATGATTCAGGACTCTTGTTTAGGATGAGTTCGTAATACTACAAGGATGAATGTTTTAAGATGAGCTTCTCTTTCGAGATGAATCCAGACGTACGAGGTTTATATAAAGAATATTTGGTGAAGATACTATCCCATCCAAAATTCAACGAAATTCAGTGAAAAATCTTCTGGAAAAGCTAGCTAAACACCCGTTCTATAGTGTAGCAATAAAGTAAGGGTAGAAAGTTATGAAGCACTGAGCTCTGAGCTGAACACAGGAGAGTAACTTACTCGTCCTACAGTGACAGTAACAGTGACAGTGACATAGACGAACGGATAGCCATATAGAATCCCGCCAGAACCTTCTTCTCGTAGGCAGAACTAACGATCCAGCTACCGCTAAAGTTAAGAGAGCCAGATATCGGAGACCAAACCCTTTTGAGGTTGTAGAGTCTAGCAAGAAGAAGAAGAAATAATGACTGTGACACTGATAGTGACAAGATAATGACAGTGACCAACACCATACGTCATATCATATTACAAAGCCCATGTCGAAGGGCCTATATCAGAGACAAGCCTATACGCTTGTCTCATCTCCAACCAAGTACTAAAAAGAGCCAGCTAAGATCCACAGTAGGCCTGTGGATACTCAGAGACTATGTAGAATTCTTATTATCCCAGTTCGCATAAGCAACTCTAAGACATCGATCTTGTCCAATATTGACAAACATCTCTCAGCCGCGTGCTATAGGAAAATGCTTTTAAAATTATTACTTATTATCAAATATATTAAGCACAAGACCAGTACCCACCAGCAAAGTCCGAGATATCTGATTACGTCATGAAAATTGCACCGAGCTACCCAGTCCGTAAAGCCATTTCAGACCATCCACATAATCAAGTGAAGAGTAACAGGCCCCAATAGATACCGATCTTTGAATAAACTTGTTAATCCATATCTTAATACCACACTACCCAGAAAATGTCCAATTATTAATCACATCAGACTCTCTTTCCAAGCACTCTTCCATTCCAAATGAGTCATCAATGTCGCTACCCAGTTTCATCATCAAAAACTGTCAATAAAATGCTTCTGTAGCATCACATAACTCATTATCAACACAGCATAAAACAACTTAAATCGTACCCTCGATGAAATGATCAACTTTTCCTTGTGTACCTACCGCAACTCATTTGCGTAACGAACAAATATCCGAGAACGGGACTAGCAGGAAAATTCCACCCACTCCCGAACAAAACATTGACACTCATAAAATTCTCCGTACATGGTCCGTACCTGCTGCAAAACGATACCGTAACCACCGATATCGATTACGTTCGACATCCCGGGGAAAAAGGTGGCTTTTCCATTTCGCAAACATCCAAAACTCTCTTTGATCGTTACCATTCTTCCCCCCAGTTTTTCCCCCTACTTTTCCGACTCCTCAAACACATGTTTATGCATTTGTAAACATAATCCTTCCGGGGAAGTGCAAATACAGTGCAGTGCAGCGCAAACCGGTACCAAATAATAACAGCATCCCTAGGATTCGCTGGGTTTATCTGGGTGCGTGTGCACCAACTGCTTCCCCAAGCAATACCAGGCCAACCAACCGGAACCGGTGGGATGCAAATTTGCACGGAAATACCGAATGCCGATGCAACAACATCCACAACAACATGCAGCTGCTGCTGCTGCTGCTGCTGGTGATGCAAAATTGCTAACAGCCTGTAGCACTTTCCGGTGTTGCGCGCCATCAGGTGAAATACTTTGCAAAACTCCCTACACATCCACCATTATCCCTTCTCACGCTTCCCAAGGAAAAAGGGTACATGTTTTACATTTCCCATTCACCGCTTCTTCTGCTGCTGCTGCTTCTAGCGAACAGACAACTGAAGCAATTGCTCACTGTGAGAAGAAATTGCGTGAACACACGTGAAAACTTGTAATGGGCAACTTCAACTTTGGAAGAAGAGATAAACCAAAGCAAAAAAACACAGGGAGACTCAGCCCTCTTGTGGTAGGGTTGAAATTTTCTGACTTATTTTCCGCTTTACCGGTTGGAAAGCAATCTTACCCCCATCGGGCTTGGGAAATTGTTTGACAATTTGTTGCCTCACTTTTATCTGCACGATTTGACATCTCTTTTCGGTAGTGATACGGGTACCACGACCAGTGTACCGGAGGGATTAAAGCGAAAGCGTGTGCCTGCTACTACTATAGAATGACTTTTTATTCATTGTACCGAAACTACTTTGTGTTCGTACGGTCGGACCCCACCGAGTAGTAAAAACAGTTGAGCAAGGTACCGAAATTAAACTGCACTGTGTGTGCGTGTGTATGTGTGTGTGTGTAATCAGTCCGACGTCAAGCGAGTTAACGGTTTGCCATATAGATGCCAACAAAATGGCACAACTTAGTGTGTTCGGTTGCTGCCACTGCTTACTTGATCTTCCATTTGGTGACGCGTTTATGGCGTACGGTCGAGTACTCGAGTAGTGTGTTTAATTGCATGCACGTGTACCGGTCCGCATGGCCGAAACGGGTGTGAAGCGGCACCGTAAGACCAGAAATTAATTGAAGGATGAACGAACCACAAGGCTTGGGAAATTGTTTGACAATTTGTTGCCTCACTTTTATCTGCACGATTTGACATCTCTTTTCGGTAGTGATACGGGTACCACGACCAGTGTACCGGAGGGATTAAAGCGAAAGCGTGTGCCTGCTACTACTATAGAATGACTTTTTATTCATTGTACCGAAACTACTTTGTGTTCGTACGGTCGGACCCCACCGAGTAGTAAAATCAGTTGAGCAAGGTACCGAAATTAAACTGCACTGTGTGTGCGTGTGTATGTATGCATGTGTATGTGTGTCATCAGTCCGACGTCAAGCGAGTTAACGGTTTGCCATATAGATGCCAACAAAATGGCACAACTTAGTGTGTTCGGTTGCTGCCACTGCTTACTTGATCTTCCATTTGGTGACGCGTTTATGGCGTACGGTCGAGTACTCGAGTAGTGTGTTTAATTGCATGCACGTGTGCCGGTCCGCATGGCCGAAACGGGTGTGAAGCGGCACCGTAAGACCAGAAATTAATTGAAGGATGAACGAACCACAACACACGGCCAGCTACCGTGTCCACAGACCTGAGGGTGAGTTGAGATTCTGTGTCGGAACTTCTCGGAACACTCGGTACGGTCGGACGCTGTGTGCGAGGGTCTGTGAGAGTGATGTTTTTACACATACGCGCTGCTGCCTGGTTGCCCCATCTGACAGGCTACATAATTTTAATTAAATGACTCAATCCACAGCGCACACACACACGCAGCACCACAGTCCTGAGGACACTGTTGTCCTGTCGAGGGTTTTCACGCCGAGGCCGCATCACATTCCGTATCTCATTTAACCGAATGTGATTTGCAAAGGACACATACGCAACGTCCTTTCTTCCACACACACACCAGGACCAACGTGTACTTCCGAGCCAGGAATCGGTCTACGACATCGTTAAAGCTTGTTAGTCATAGTAACCATCCATCGGTTTGACCGGCCTGGTCCTTGATGGTCTTCCGATCGTACCCCCCAGCGTCAAAGGTACCTTTTTGCTTCCCCGACTTTGGAAATGGAAATAACACGATTACACGACCCTATGCGTACCCCCGTTTTGTGCTGTGGCCCGAGCTGGGTAAGGAAAGTAGCTTATCAGAGACCCTATCCACCATAACTCCGCATCGAATCGGAAGGCGAAGTGATTCATGTCATGTTCCGGTGTGCATTCGGTTTTTGTGCATGTGTAATCATTTTCTACGTCTCTAGCCACCTTGCCATGGTCTGGCCTTTGCCGTATCGGGCCCATAGGTTTGGGCGATAGCACGACCGCAGCAAAATCCAATAAACGATCACATACAACCTTTTTCACGGAGGTAGACAGCTGCTGGCATGGTAGCAGGCTGGTCGAAACCGAGTTCGAACACTAATCGATAGTGTTCGGCCGTACGGGGTAGCACTGTTCGGGATACGTTGGCAAGACTCCGTGTGTGTGTGTGTCCAAGCGCTCCGGTGTCAAACAAATGTGATAATTGATGTTGAAATTTCCATTTCACAGGGTTTTTATGGAACTTCTTCGCTCTCTCTCGGACACACACATACGCGCTCTATTCGTTAGCCAAAAGCCACATCAGCTAATGGAGTAATGCTGGATGCCGGTCGCTTTTTTTTTGGCATGACTGTAGCACATAATTTCACGCGCCGAAAATGTCTCATCCCCATTGCACAGTGGGCGGCGTCAAAGAAATTTCTGGTTAAAATTAATGTTCGTCTTTTTATGTATTTATTCCTAACTCTCGCTCTGTCTTGTGTGCTGTTGAATATTTTAATGTGCTGTACAAAACAGGGTTTTTTTATTAAATGTAAAGTGAAGTATAATTTCAATAGAACAGTCGGCAGCGCCGATCTATATCGACAATTCGCGACTATCCAACTATGCATTAATAATATAAAGGAAGCTAGCAGTATTAAGACAAAAAACCCCAAGGATTTAATGCCAAAGTACAGGAAGATTTTTACATATTACTCGCATATTCTTCCCTCATTTCTCCAACAGCTCCTAATCCTATTCTCCTTCTATAGATATATTAGATATTTGAATGCGTTTCGTAAGTCATCAAGGTATTTAGAATGTTTTTTTTTAAATGAACAGATATACATTAAGGATCAACAATTCACAACATAGCACAGTTTTTAAATGGAAAACTTAAAACTGAAAACTGTTTTTAATTGAAACTGAAAGGATTCGTAATGGAGACGCCCAGTGCTTCATGATTAATTGTTAAATATTTCAATAGTTTTCAACTTGTCAGTCTTTTAGAAAGAAAAACGTTAAATTTTGTAAATAAAAACGATATATTTGAACGATTCTTATGTTAATTTTATACAAAAATTTATCCATAAACATTTCTAAAAAATGTGGATCTAACATTTTTGTTACTTATTATTAGTTTAAGAGTGTAATTTAAGTAAAAACTCTACCAAAATAACAAAAATTTTCTAATGAATTTTGAGACTTCTCATCCGGAAAATTCACACTGTGCCTGTGGAGAGATGTCGATGAGATGATTGGTTTTTGGGAGGCGAAAAAGCTCGCCCGCCTGAAAGCTCGATAAGCTCGAAAATCGAACCGACCCAGGATGTGGCGCGTAGTTAGCGCATTCGGCCATACCCCTGCTCTTCTCGAATGCGTCAGCATATTTATGTTTTTATCGCCCTTTTCCCCTTTGGACACTGGTGAAATGGCAAAATCACACTCTCCGAGGGTAGGAGATGCTGGCGAGTGTGTTGGAGAGGGGGAAGGGGGGAAATACCGGACTCCTTTCGGCTCTTTCCCAGTTTTTCACCAGTCACCAAACGACAGCATCATGCAGGAATGTTAGTCCTCACAAAAAAAGGGGTTATCGGAAAGCTGGCTGGACCACACTTTTGTGTGGCCGGCATGAGAAAATTGACATTTGCAACAAAATGTCCGTCGATGGGTCGGGGGTACGAACGGCAGCGGTAAGTAAGCGAGGGTGGACGTTTACTTTTCCGCAGATTTTCCCCGGCAAAAGACGCGTCCCGAACGCTGACTGTCGGTTTAGATAACAATCGGTGGGGACCGCCGCTTGAATGGTTAGTGGAGACTTTTCAAAAGAAAATCCGGTTCCCCCACCAAGCACCGAACGCTTTCGAGTGAATTGCGTAATCGCCGGAAGGAAAATATACACACTGGTGCGCTCTTGTGCGCATTCAAATTCCTTCCTTTTTGGGGCGCGTTACACTTCTCAGAAGGCGCCAAAGGCAACATTTTTATTTGCGTTTCGCCGCCTTCCCGGTCGGCCGTCTGGTGTAGTATTTTGGTAAAGGTACGGCTTCCACGATTATGCCTTCCAGTTATCTGATTCTGGTGCATTCCGGCGCTTTGCCGACGGAGACTACAATGCGCAAGAAAAGCGTATTCTAGCCATTCTGCTTCATTCATTTATAATCGCGCGCTTTGAAGTGTATTTTTGGTTTGAACAAAGTTGAATCGCTTGTTCGTAAAATTCGTAACCACAACAATCATGTTTAGATGCGAAAAATTTAAACTAAAAATAAACATTTCCCAGTACAAAAATAAATCGCGTTATTCGAGGTTTAATTTGCAGACTTTCGATCGACAGCAATCCAATAAGCTAATCTGAAATGATTTCCCGAAACCTCCCACAAAACAAAAAAAAACAAACCCTCCAAATAAATACGACATCCGAGCTCAAAACCTACAATCAATTATGCTTTTCCCTTCGCGCCGTTTCGTTGTTCTCCTGTGCTCTTGCGCCTGGTTCGTTTTGATTCATAGTTTATATTGGACGAGATTTTCGATTATGAAATGCAAACAAACTTGTCCCACTTTTCCCACTGTTTGCCTTGGTACACACAACCACCATCGTCATCATCATCGCTAGGCGAGAGATTAATACGCCAAAGCACTGTTTCCATCACAATCAATTGCATGGGAAAATGGACGACCATGTCCACGCTGTCGCTAATACAAACTTTCCTCCACCTGATTTTGGCCTTTGAGATAATAGCCAGCACATTGTGTGTGTGTGTGTCTGTGGGGAAAAATCGCAGGGATCGTGCCAAAAATAAAATCACACCGACCGGCACACCAGCAATAAAGCAACACCAGCAACAACGACAACAAAAGCACACTCCCACAAACGAAACAAATTGATATTACAATCGAACGTCCTGTGCTCTGTGGCTTGTTGGAAGATGTGGAGAGAGAGAGAGACGAATGGGAGGAAGGAGAAAGAAAAACCGTGCTGAATTATTTATGATATCTGATAGGAAGATAATGGTATCTTTATCGCGCGGGTATCTTTCCCACACACACACACACCCTTCCCCCTAGCGCGGGCACTTGCGCCCGATAACAATGCGCACCGTATCGCATAACATCGTCCCAATCGAACCGGTCCGCGCTAACGAGCCCGCAAGCAAAAGTGCAAAAATGAAGTGGAAAAAAAACTGAAGACGAAACTGAAAGCATAAGCAGTGCTATTACTCGTGACACTCGTGGCAGATGACGATTGTCGATCGCTTTCTTGCTTGCTTGTCTTTGAACACCAAATTTAATCTTCCATTGCCAGCGAGAAAAGGTTTGCGAGAGGGATCCAACAAAACAAAAAGAGGATCAGCTGCCACAAAGTCGTTAGTGTTCGGGTTGTCGATTGTCTGCCCCTTTTCGGAAATGCAAACAGTGCATGGGAATATGCGCGAGTGCTGATAGAGAGAGAGAGATGCCAAAGCAAGCAGTAAGACATTCCCGATTGTATAGTGCACACGTGTACCGATGGTACCGACTGCCAATTGTCTGTTTTTCGAACGGGTAAGAATGCATCGATTCGGGTGCAGCACCGTGAGCTGCATGACAAATGAACACCGTGCAGGAGCCTTTTGGAAGGCGTTCGGGACGTGAGAGAAATAAAAACGGAAAGCGTTTGCAAGAGTTAATGACATGTCTCGGGAAACGAAGTGGTAACAGTTTTGGTTTACATCTAGATTAGGTCTCAGCTGGTTATTGGGCTGAGTATGTTCGAAAGATGGCACAGGATGAGCGTAAACCATGTATTAAACGAATAGCTATGATTTTGATACAATTACACAGTACTTTTTGTAAGTGTTGTTTGAATGATATAGCAATTTAAAATACTTATTGCATACCTTAAGGCGTTCCTAGCTGTTAGTCATTCCTATTCCTCTGAGATTTTCTAAAGCAAAAACCATTATTATCGTTATGAGTTAAAAATCTTTTCTTCTGTTTTTACACTCTTTATTGAATGAGCTTTGATATGTGGTAAGTATTATTTGATAAAGATTTTAAAACGATTTGAATAAAAATGCTTGATATTTATCGCAATTTAACGTCGGAACGTGACGTCTCGATCGATAGTATTCAAGCCCTCTTTTCGATGACTTCCGGAATGCCTCAAAAACATAGACCAACTTTTATGATTTATGAAAAATGTCTTACTGATGGAGAACGATTGACCTCAGTGGTGTTCAACCGCTATCAGACGACTTTCTTCAATAATGCTGTAGCCAAAATGGACTAGAAACTGATGACTCAGAAAGAGTTGAAAACATCCGAACAAGGCAGCATTGACCAAGATGTCAGGGCGCTCAGTGAATGCAAAATGTAAGTCTGCAATGTGGCAATCGAGACGCCGGTCGTCACACGATTATGTTAAGTTCAGAATAACAAGAACCCACTACAAAATATCTAGCTATAATTTAATACTTCTGAAATAAAAACTACACGGCTAACAAAACCTTGAAGTGTTGAATCTTCAAATCTTGAAATGAAGTTTAAACTAAAACAAAAAAAAACTACAGCGCCTAAAGGTATGCAATTTCCAACTTAAATTTAATTTAAAATCTTAAATCACCCCCGCTTTAGTATCTATTATTTCTATTCTGATACAACAAATTCATATATCTGCATCTAACACAATCTATCTTTCTCACTGTAAACGATTTCATTTGTTCTGCAATGAATAAATTCGCTATTTGTATAGCTTTCAAAATTTAAGATAATCTTATCACCACCCCCGCCACCGTACGCGCGAGCAAACATTCATTTGCCTAATACTAATGACTAATATAATCTTCACCCGAATTAAGCACACAAACGAAAATTCCTTCCAGGCTCTTCCGGGCACTATGCATTAGCACTATAGCTGCTTCAATGCGCACACACACAACCCGTTCGGTGCACATGCAAAATGCAGCTCATAACCAGTTCGGTGCGGCCGTGGCGAGAGTCACGTTCATCACCATCTGGAGCCGTGGCTCATTTCTACCCATCCCCAGCTGCACTCGACGCTTTTATCTGCAATTCAAATACAATTTTCTGCTTCCAAACTTTAGCGCCCGTAAAGCTTTTAGCTTTCCCCGCCCCACACACGCCACCCCACATCGCGTGCCCGCCGGAAACCGGAAAACCTTCCAAACTTAACTATCTTCGACTCGAGTAGGTTTCGGTTCGGCCCACTTTGCGTTCTTTTCTACGCGGTTCCCTCGAAACGCCTTAACTGCCCCCCCCCCCCCTGTTTCACGCCATTTTGTATACTTTATAACCACCCCGAAATACTGTGTCTCCGCAATGCATCATCAGTGGTTGGTTGGGACCGACGGTGGGAAAACGAGCCGGTGTGACTTGTGTCTGTTTAGTTGGGTCGTAGTCACTTTTTTGTTGGGCCGTTCCCACTCCTTAACCAGCCCGAACGCAGCAACGGGTAGAGTTATCTTTTTTTCATAGCCTGCTGCCTCTTTCGAGAGCCGATATATTTGTCACACGGACGCGCATCCCGGGGACCTTTCGGGGAACTCCGTTCCTTAATTTGTTTCCTAACTTTATTGCCGGCCACCGCAATCATTCGACTCGTCTTTCATGATAATTTATGTCCGTAGATAAATAACAGCAACGGGCCAGGAAGGTCATCGGCGAAGCACGGAGCGTGGGAGTGGGATGGGTGAAAAAAAACGGCTAGCACCGGATGGCCAAACCGGACCCGAAACTCCCCTCCCCCATGTACCACGGAAGCTCGGAAGGCCTCCAAAACGACCGGAAACTCCTGAAGGCGAAAACTTTTCCATCTACAGGCAGCAAGGGACATTCTTCACAACGAAAAGGCGAACTTCTTCGACAAGTTCGTTATGCTTATGGTTTGGTTGTTTGGCGTTGTCTGTGTGTCCTCCTCTTCTTCTTCTACTTCTTGGCTACCCCTGTCTTGTTCCATAATCACTGCCTCTTTTATAACATTTTCCTTAAGATTTTTTGTTATTCTATTTTGCCTCCATTCCACAGGGTCGTCTTTACCCTGGGATCGGCAGTAAAGGACACCAGGTCTCTTCGTTGGTCTGATCGATTAGCATGCGTTATGCCTCATCAAAAGCGTAATGAACTGGACACGGCTGTTCTTTATTACCTGATTTTCTTTTCGTTTTCGTTAGGCTGTCCTAACGTCCGGTGCCTTTTTATGAGGACAACAATTTTATCTTATCCTCCGGCCTCGTAGTTCCTGCTCAAGGAATACTAGAAAAAGAATGGAACACATAAGCCATCGGAAGTAATTAAACGGAGCTACGGAAATGTGTTTGTGAGAGTAAGAAATCGCAGTATAGTAGTGTGTGAAGATTTACTATTCAACTATTCAAGAAAGCTTTCTTTAACCTAATATAACTTATAATACATATTACACCATTCACATGCATGCAGCAAATTATTCAAATTGCATAACTTCAGACGTTTCGTAAAAAGAAAACTCCATCAAACAGATCGAAAATCGAAAAAGTAATCATGCGTTCACCGTCGCCAGACAGACGACCACATTTAAACATTCCACGTCGAAGACCTCCGATAAAATATTATTCGCAAAAGGGGCGCGCCCAAGGATCCCATTCGGCTTCCCTAACCAAAATAGAAAAAAATACGGGAAACCGATTTTGCATTCGATTTCATCAAAGCTATCGAACCTCATCACCACATATCGATATTGATTTGCCTAACAACGACACGTCGAATGTGCCAAACACCGTGTGACACATTTTTCAAAATACAACTAGAGAAATAGATAGCAACAAACAGACGAAAAAGAAAACCGCCCATCCTAACCAAACCAATCAAAGAGCATTTTTGACAGAACGTTCCGTTCGCTTGGAATATCAATATTTACACGAGCGTAGGAAAACTCCGCCTAAGGTCCACGGCGGGCACACCCCACGCACCGGCACCCTTGTGCGATGAAATGATTCGTTGGGAATTGCGTTTTGACACGATTGCTTCCATTTTTTTTTTCTTTTGCTTTACGTTTCGCTCCAAGAAGTCCAAGCAGTAGAAGCTTTTCAACGAAACCCCGCCAGCCAACAGTGGGTTTGGGGTTGATTCAAATTTTTGCACGAACCATTTCACAACATCCCTTTTCTATGGGGGGAGGGGGGGGGGGGCGCACAACATTCGAATGTCCCAGCCCACAAAGAACCCGGCGCGCGCGATAGCGAAACGTCGGATGCACGGGATCCCGAATCTTGTAGGTCACACGCAAACAGTCGATTTCTTTTATCTGGTTGTGGGTTGCGAAGTCAGCCGTTGCTGGTTGTCTGGTGGCAGCGCAAAACTTTTGACACGCCAAACGACCACCTCGTTCAGTTGCCTTGGTTGTTTGACGCCAACTTCACCGACGCAGCCGCACACAAACACACACTGATGCCTTTATGCCGCAATCAATTAAAAGACCTTCTTAAGCCTTACCGGCTGGTACGCAGGCATGCACAGGAATCGCGCGATATCTTCTCCGACCGACAACCCCTAGCACAGGAGGGGGGATTAAGCTCTTGCAGGGTAGCCTAAAAATAAATCATTTTTTTAGTTTCTGAGCCACAACAACCCGGTTGGTGCTGTTAGGGAAGCACTACGATAAACATCACCTACGGAAGGTCCTGAAGGTGGTATTATCTTCAGCAAGTTACTCACACACACACACATGATGAGCCGACAAATTTCAAACGAATCACGGTGCTGCGTCGTCTGCCTAGTGTCCGGAGGCTTTCCGATGGTTTTGATCCTACCCAATAAAGTCAAACCAAGCGAAAGCCTCAAATCCAATTCCATTCCAGCGACCGGACCGGTTTGCATTCCCGTCCATTTGACTGTGCCGGGTCCGCTGTTCTATCGCGTCCATCCGGCCGTGAAAGCTCCAAAACACGTGTCCTTTTTCCCGGACGCCATCAAAACCGCCAATCAAACTGGCCCGAGAATGTTAGCGAAGTGATTCCCCTCGGGCTCGGAGTGTTGTGTCTCCGCTGTGTGTGTGTGTGTGCTCTCCACGGCCAAATGAACACGATCCGCAAATGGTCGTCGAGTGGGGTTGCGCGCTGTAATAGATAAGCCGCTTCATTAGGTGACTTGGTTTTAATTGATTTTTTCTGTTCCGTGCTCCGGTCTCCGTGTTGGTGGTGCTCTGATGATGCCAGTATACGAGCAGCACGGTGAGATATAAAACGGGACACCAACCAACTTCCAGCGCCACATCAACTTTATTGTTTCCATTCGGTCAACATCAACGGCGACGACAATGAGCTCTCCGGTCCCGGCTCTGTCTGATGTGCTGTCCATGCTGCCCAAAGGGGGACGAAACTCCGGCATCCACCACTTTGGTGGCCCCAATCGACCGTACTCTCGGTGCTCTGTGTGTGTGCGTTTGGCGTCGGTTGGCGCGAATTATCCTTCTGCTTACTTTTTATACGCTCCTTCGTGTTTTGCTAAAACGAACACAAACAAAAAATAAAACAAAACACAACCACCGAAGAGACACCAAATCCAAGTACCGAGATCTAGACTGGCCGAGGTTATGATGGTCTAAATGAGGAAAAAAGCCATCTCTCCCTTTGAAAGCCTGCCTGGGGAGTTGACCATGTAGCAGCAGCAGTAGCAGCGATAGTACCGAGCCGAATGGACGAACGATACATGCTCTTGCTACGTTTGCTGTGGGTGTTTTTCGCCTGACTCAAAAAATAAACCTAGTCCTCTAGTTCGGGGGCCACTCCCAGCGACACCCCCCCATTCCGGTACTAAACTGGACAAATGTGTTCCATTTTAGTTGCTGTTGATGTGCTCGTCTTTTTTTTTCGTCGTTTTTTTTTTTTTTGCTAGCAAATTCCTTCCCAGACTCCGCGCCACCCATTCACTCCAAACTTTCTGTGAACTCGTTTTTTGAGATCGTGTGCACAGCAAATCGTGCTCTCCCACAGGACACCGTCCGGTGTGTCCTCTTTTGCACAACAGCACACTCGTCATTCATTAAAAGCAATCTGAGCTTGAGCGTGAGGGGTGCCTGTGTCTGTGTGTGCGGGCTGTGTTCGTTGTGGCCGGTATCCCGGGCATCGAGAGTACAGCGAAATGCTCTTGATGATGAGTTCCGCTCGTTGTACCCCGGCACAAGTACCGTGTACCACTTTCCGACCGGAGTAGCAGCACAAAATTGGGGCAACAATGCAGCAGCAGCAGCAGCATCGCATCTCGGCTTCGTCCGGGTCTAATGTACGGGCTCCGCTTTTGGTCACTGGAGCATCGGTGTCATATTAGAAAGGATTCAAAGGATGGACGGTGAGGAAGGATGAGAATGCGGGTAGGGAGCGACATGTTGAGGCGGAAATAGGATCACGAAAAACCAAGGTAACCGTGTGCCGTCATCGTCAACAACAGCTTCATGGAAACGTTGCACCGTTGGGAGTAGTATCACCAGCATCAGTAGTGGATACACAGTGTGATACAAATGTTTTGCAGAAATGTTGTGTGTGTGTTTTTCTTTGGAATTTATTTTATGAAAATGGAAAAGAAATATAATTTTTACGAATTATGGACGAGTTCTGCGACAAAAGACAGCACAAAGCAATAGCAGTTGCCTTTGTGAAATTCTCTTTCACACTTTTCTCTTCTGTTTTGGAATGTAAAATTATTATAAATACTTTTAACAATGTAGACTTGTCTTTGCAAAACGTAAGTGACTTAAGCTTTCCATTATTGGTAAGTCCGGCATTCGGAAGACCATTGGCTGTGTCTCAAATTTAAAAACTATGTCTCCGAGCTGTCATTCAGTGTAAAAGCTGAACAAATTATTCAGAATTCAATCACTTTATATTAATTTCCCTCATAAACAAGACCCATGATTCAGCTATTGAAGAATTTAAATCTAAAAGGCTATAAATAACAGGTTAAGATCCCCTCTAGGTCTAGCTACAAAAGAAGAAAAGGACAAATTAATTAAAGTAAATAGCTGTATAAGCTAATCGATGAATAAATTTATAGTTATGCGATTTAACATCCGATAGCGGCGCCCATCTTCACACAGTAGGACCGGGGTTCGAATCCTGGCGGACCGCCTCCCCGTACGCAGAACTGACTATTCAGCTACGGGTAAAACACTAGTCATAGAAAGCTAGAAACAGCAGGCCAAAATCTACAGTGGTTGTATCGTAAGAGAAGAAGAAGAGGACCTAACCAAGTAAAAACAAAATCTGTTTTCAAGATGAAGTTTTACTTGGTACCTTTACATAATAACTAACGTGTTATAAAAAGCATAGATACAAATTTATTCTTGCCTGTACATACTATCCGCGAAACTGATTATGATAAAATCAAATAAACAAATGCACATAACAACCAAACTTTTGCCCATCACTGTAAACTGTTACGAATCGTTTCGCCGTGCACCGTTTGAAATAGGATGTATCGCACCAAAAATACTCGGACCTCCGTTTTTCCACCACGCGTTTACGCTTCCCATGGGCATCAAGTTTTGGGAACCATTTTTGAACCGCTTTTCCGAACGCGATTTGCCAAATATTTCCCATCCTGTCTTACCGCCATCCATGACGGTTCAGGATGTTCCTGCACTCCACAAAAGTGACTCAAAAACTTTCGCCCGGCAAAGCTAACCTTGCCTAAGCTAAAACTACGCGCGCGTATGTGTTTCTATCGGCCTTCGGGTCCGAAAAACACAAGTTTCATCCGTTTCCCTGGTGAATGAACCCGTGTATTGTATGTTGTTTCGGTGAGAAATTTGATAAACTCGTTACATGTTACATGTGCATGTAATGCGTTACATGTGCAGGAGAAAAAAACACACACACATCCTCCATAAAGGTGGGTGACCCACCAGGAAAAATTAAAACCCTAACCCCCCCCCCGTAAACGCTCGCCCGCATTGGACGACAACAAAAAAAAACTGTCCTTGGAAAAGGATGAAGTTAAATTGCAAACCGTTTTACAAACGAGCTGACGTGTTTTGCTAATGGTATCAATTAAAGTGAAAACCACACTAATACACGGACATACGCGCGCGCACGGAAAGCGGATGATGGCGTACAACAACCGGTACGTGCTAATAGTTGCTATAAAAGTTGATGCACAACCCGCATTACGCTTGTACGCTGCATACTCAAGGAACTCTGACGCTTCCCGAAACCGAACGGGAGTGCATGCGCAAATAATCATTTTAACTTTATAAACTCTTAATGGGTGTTTGCGGAAAACGATTGCCAGAGCAGCTCGTTAATGGGTGTGTTTGCGGAAAACGATTGCCAGAGCAGCTCGCAATAACAACAAAACTCGGCGATCGCGCACGTATCATAAACGATCAAAGATTCCACGTAAACGATTTCGACTGAAAAGCTGACAACAGTGTGGATGAACGTGAATGTTATACGCCGCCTAATCGCTCTCTTAACGGTGTGACGGTGCTTTATCTCGCTCCAACTGTCATCCGCAACTGTCAGTTGCGAGCCTTTTTGTTGTGCTTCACTGCGCGTACCAAGTTAAGTACTCCTAATTAATAACACTTCCATCTAACTCGCCGGTGCTCTCCGGGGTTTATCATCAGCAACTGTCACAAAAAATCACAGATATGTAACAGACGCTTGACTCGAAGCCATTTCGGTGGCCCACCCAAAAAAAAAAACTCAAGTCAATCAAACCGTTAAAAAACATGAAAAGCACATTATTACATTCGCATAAAAGTTACCGCCAGAACAGTCGTTCGTCGCCATCGGGGAGAAAGTAATTTGTTTCGCATGGGTACCGAACGAAACCAACCAGAAAAGTTGTTCCCTAAAGTCCGGCGTTACCGTTACGCGACCCCCCGAAAAGTCGGCAAGCCACGCAGACGAACAAGATCTGAGACTAGCAACGCCTGGCAGTGGAGAAGGAAAAAAAACCGAGCCACTGCCAACAAATTAGTATGAGTGTTGGTTCTTGACACACGTCAAAAACTTTTCTATTCATCCTCTGTCCCATCACTACCACGGTGGCTTCGTCGACCCACCATGGGGTTGGGCGAAGGAAATTAAAAGCTTTTTTTTGCTTGCTGTTCCGAGGGAAAGCGCCCGTGGTATGGCAGCTGTACTGTCACCCTGAGAGACAGCCACCGTTGGATACAGTGTTGGGAAAGCTGAAACGTTTTCCCGATACGGAAAATTTTTACCTTCCAGCTCTCTTTGATCGGGTAATCGATTCCAGGAGCGAGCAGAAGAAAGAATCACACAAAGTATCCGAATATTCCAAGAAAGTCTCAGATTACTTAACCACAGCCACAGAAGGATGGTTGGCTTTATGTTGTGGTTTATGTGTGTGTGTGTGTGTGTGTTGATCAGTATCAGTTGCATTTCCGGTGACACATCCTAAACCACCGACGGGAAACTGGTTTCGCTTTGAAGATTTGCATTTCCCTGTGATGATTAAATACATCAAACTTTCATCAACTTTAGGAGGCAAAAAAACTGGATCTGAAGAATACCATGGTTTTAGGAATCCGTATTTCTCTAACCACAGTGTTCGATAAGCATCCGAGCAGAAGTAGTAAAACAGACGAACGATCCCAGTGGGTTATGATTTTGCTCCCTCTTTTAGCATTTCAGTATCCTTTCATGGAGAAGGTGCGGAAAAGCTCAACACTTCAATAACCAAGAGCGTTCAGATCTCCAGGGAGACGACCTTTACGACACAATCTCCCCAACACACATACTCGCACACACTCATACATTCGATTCGTTTTCTGGCGGATGTGTATTAATCAACTGTCCCACACGTATCACACTTGTCATGTGGAGCCGTTATTTTGATTTGGGTTTTTCGGGCACACGCACAGCTGGAAAAGCGATAAAAATCGACCCCGAGGCGATGGGTTTGTGCATTCATGGACCATCGCCTGGGACCATTTTTGCTTCAGCCGAATATAAAATATGAGGTTACAAAACGATCATCATTTTTATGAGGCTCATCGAACGAACGGGTCGGGCCCCGAGCCCTTACTAACACACAGCAAGGCGGATCTTATATACGGTAACACGGGTTTTTACGGTTAATGGTTTGATGGACTTCAATCACACAACTGAGTGGCGAGCGGGTTAAGGGGACGCTGGTTTCCGGGAAGCCTTTAAAAAAAAATTACCGGTAGCAGCAAACACTTACGCACTCGAATAAACCATTAGAAAAACGGGACGGCGGGAACGCCAGCAGGGAACGGTCCAAAGCATCATCGGTCGCGCTGCTGAAGGATCAACAACTTTTATTTAATTTTTCTCTAAACTCACCCTTCCGCCTGTAGTGGTTTGTGGTGCGCCTCGTTCGACTTTTGGTTGTTGTGCTGTTTTCGGGACTTTATACTACCCGTGAGGAGAAGAAAAAATCCAAACACATCACAAACACACACACACACAGCACTTCCCATCAACGATGCACTTCCCATCAAGAATGAGCCTCTCAGCGATATGGCGATATGGAGAGTGCTCGAACAGTACTTTAGGTTCCAATTTCCCTCTTTTCGTGCCGGTTGGTAGCGTGGCAGGGTAGGGCGGTTCGTCGTCTGCTTCACGAGTGCGCACCCAAGAATCACAATGTAACAAGCGCAATAAACCAGAGAGGCCACTTAAACAACAAACCTCTTGGTATTCGTTTCAACCCCAGCGGAGGTCGATCGGCAGGGCGGGAAAAGCTGGAAAGCCTTTCCTGCTTCTGCTAGCGTTGAAAAATGTTGTCCCGACCAAAAAGGGAGTCCCCTTTCCAGTGCCTAGCATCCAAATAAAAGACGACGATCGGGAATTGAGAGTTTTTCGGGAATTGATTGTGAAATCCTGAAATGAGGCAAAAATCCGGTCCTCCAATCCTGTCGGAGTTCAGGAAAGCTTGCTTTTTTGTGTCTTCGTTTTAGATTGTTGTGTGAGGGTTGTTTCACCATTGCATTCACCACAAATCGGGTTCGCGAGCAGGCGGATCTTATATACGGTAACACGGGTTTTTACGGTTAATGGTTTGATGGCCTTCAATCACAGCTAAGGGGCGAGCGGGTTAAGGGAACGCTGGTTTCCGAGAAGCACAATAATGTTAAGACAATCAATTATACTGGTTCGAGAGAGATTTTTATTCTCCAATAAAGCTGACGCTTGAGTATGGGGACATTTCGATCGGCAGGAAATGTCGAGAAGTGATTGTTCTCGGTTTCGTTTGGCATAACTCTCTGATCATTATTGAAGAAGGTGAGTGAATGAGTGATTGTCTTCAGAGTACTTCTAACCAAAAGCTTCATGTCCTAGGACCTAATCTTTAGAAAAGAAAAAGGAATTCGATTCAATTGTTCCGTTCGTCAACATATTTTCTTATTTATCATAAGAATTTTCTACACCAGAGTGTTTGTATCTACTAATCAACTAAAAAAAAGGAGATAATCAAGGTATTTGTATAAGGCAGCCGTCCAGTATAGCTAGCAGTAGCACCAGTAACTAGCACTAAGTCTCTGTTCTAACTGACCATCCAGCTTCAAGTAAACTTCTTCTTTTTTGGCCTGCTCCTAGGGAGCACTTCTAATACACATGGGCTGGTGTACAATTCGATTCTAGGAAACTCGGTCCATGCCTGTACTCCTCCACCCTCGGCTGCATCCGATATCCCTCAAGTCTGACTCCTCTTGATCCACTAACGAGCTCGCTATGGTCCTCTACGCCTCGTGCCGAACGGGTCGCTGACGAGCACCTTCCTGGTAGGGCATTAGTCTGGCATCCATCTTCTGGATCTCAGGAGTTTGTGTAGCCCATAGTAAGCAAGATTCCCTGAACTAACATGCAAAGGTAGCAAAACTCCTCTACTACCTCAATTTCGTCGCCGTCAACTAATACTCTGCTTCCGGGTCATGCTCTATCGCGGTCAGAGCCTTCAGCAAGCTAATACTTTGACATCGTCGCATTGATCTTCAATCCAATCCTATCAGCTATGTGTTTCAGTCGGGTGTACGCCTCGCACATCGCTGCAGATGTCCGCCCGATCTTGTCGATGTCATCCGCGAAGTCAAGGAATCGGAGAGAACGGGTGAAAAACGTGCCCCTGATGTCAAAGCCCGCGCTTCGCATGACACCTTCCAAAGCGATGTTCCCGTCCCCTTGCCTCAGTGCTCTATGAGATTCGAACGATTCCAACAGAATGTTCGACACTCTCAACGTGCTCTTGTTCTACAAGCTGGTGTGGTAGCAATACTGCACTGGTAAGGTATGGATCCAAAACCTCTTGAAGGTCAACAAAGGCTCCCTACTTCGACTCAATACGTCCCCGGCGTATAGAATGGTTACATGTCTCACCAAATATCTGAGCTTGAACATGCGAGGAAACCCAACCCCTAAATAATCCCTAAATGAGTGATATGGCTAAAATTGAGCGGAGGGGGACAGCTAGCGTCTGTTCTCTATGTTAGGGGCGGTTGGCTGTCTTTTCTGTCCTGGTTTCCTACAGGACTTTCAATAGCTAGTAAGCACAGGTCCTCCGACGAGACAAGAAGTTGGGGAAGAGGTTTTGCAAGTCAAACCCAATACTACCGCAACGTACGATAAATCAAGTAAAGCAAACCTGAAATCGAAGGCCAAGTTGTCTCGAGGTCGTAATGCTCAAAAGATGTACAATTTGTTTGATAAAGTTGGCGAGTTCCACAACCTCTATAAGAACTGATTTTTACAAAAGAGTTTTCTCCAGCATCCAGTTCTAATCAAACAGACTAAATCTCAAAAGCTTTTTCTTTAGTAGTGATTAAAACCAAGCTCACGCTTTAAGGATTTTATTTTGTAGCAGTTTTTTCTTCAATAGTGTATAGATCTGTAAAATTAAATTTCAACACAGAAAGTGTCTGTCTATAAACAGAAAGAGGTGTAAGAACCGAATCCAAATGTCTAAATAAAGAATATCGTTTGCTAGTTAAATTATCACAAATTCCAAACATGTTTTCATGTGACCATAAAAGCTTTCTATTTTCACACGAAACCACCAAAAGCTTTTATTTATCTCTCCAAAGCATGCAAAATATTATGAATGCTTCCATTACGCTGCACATTTCGTCCCCGGCCCTCAGTTTCAATCGGTGTAATAAAATTACCTTGAAACACAATTTACCTTCACTGCTTTCATCCAACACAAACACTTCAAAAGACTTTCCGTTTGTTCGTGTTTTATTTGCGGTAAAGGAAAACAACCATTCGAGCATTCGTCGCTTTTATCGAGAAATGCCCAAAATTAATTCGAACCGATCTTCACTTCTTCACTCCAAAGGCAAAACATTCATCTGCACGCGGCGACTGTTTGTTGCGAAAACAGTTTAGACACATTTTCAGCTCGCTTAATGGAGGCGGTACAGAAAGATTTTTCCCAGAAAATGGCACCGTGCCTGATGCTTTTCACACAGTTGCGCGGGAGTTGTGGGTCTTTTCGCTGAAAACGAGGTTAATAAAAACAAACCCTAGCGTAACGCAAAAACAACCACAACCCTGGCCGTGGGACCCTTTACTAGGTGGAAACGGGGCAGATTTCAATGGTTGGAGACATAACAAAAACACACGCGCACACTTACAAATACATAGAAAGATTTTGCCTAGAAAAACATCGCATCCCCTTTGCTGATGGAAAACACGCTTCCACGAGTTCCCGGTCGAAAAACAGACACCCCTTTGTAAGGTGAGACCGTGAAATTAAGGAACCCCGAGCCGGAATAGCGCGTACGGGGACGTAAAATAGCGGACAGCAGTGCTTTCCAGTGGGCGTTTTGTTAGTGTCACACAGTCAGACGAGACTCATCAGGGTTGATGGCGATTCAGCATCCCCCCGGCAGCAGGGTTGATGATACGCGAACGAGGGCGATAGGGCGACCCGGCCGAACAACACCCACCAACGACGACAATGACCCATCTGCCCGAACTCCCGAGCGCTTCAAACGCTACACGTTTAGCTATTGCAATTTACCGTAGCATCGCCGAAGCCCGGGTTTTTTGGAGCGCACCATTAACATCCCGACATTTCCTTTGACTCGGGCGCTTAGCGATGGTTTGCAACGGGCAGGAAAATTCCCACCGTACCGCACCGGAGCGCAGTGACCGTAATGGATCGTGCCGATGGCACTACTACTCTACGCTGCAGATGCCCGCAAACGATGCGCAAGGAATATTACCGTGAGGGGAGCCCACTGCTTACGGCTCACGGGGCTGCTAAAATCTATTTGATCAGCGTCAATTTAAGCCCAGACCACTGGGCGGAGGTTCACTCGCGCACTGGTGAACTTTACCGAAACCACTCCGTGGGGCACCGGGCGTCTCCATCGTCGGGAAAGGCGTCTCTCACAGGAACTACCCATCCGAAACCATGATTTTTTTTTTTTTTACGGTTGAAGGGTCCGTTTTTTTGTTGTTTGGGATGTGTGTGTGCGGGGAGTACTTTCTATGCTGTCACATAAAAAATACATCTTTATCGGTGTTTAGAAGTTCCTGCCGCATGGTTCTATGTGAAAGCAATTTCGTATTATTTATTTAAATGTTTAGTGTGATGCTTTTGTAGAAGGTTTACAACGATTGTTTCTAATGTAATCTGAATACATTTTCATTTGTTACATTTTACTGTAGATGTTTAAAAGTTAAAAAAGTCAATTGAAACAAATATTTTCCAGCCGTTTTTAAAAATTTTCTCTTGGTGGGACCGAGTTTAGGTAATATATAATGAATTAGTTTTCCTTGAGGCATTATTTGCTCTAAAATGTTATAATTTGAACATATAAAAAATACACAAAATAAGTTAGAATGTAACATAATATCATTTATTATACGTTAGAGAAGCGTATTGAAATTTCTTTGGTAAATGATCATTTGGTGGGACTTGCTGTACATAGTATACTATGAACCGTTTCTTAATTATTTCTTTGCATTATGAACTATATACTATTTTAGTTCAAAAAATCAACATTAGTTTAAAATAGTATTGAAAATGAACTTTACGACTCTTGTCTGAATGATGTGAATTATATTCAAACAATTTCTGCTTTTTGAATTACTTTAAAATGACATCGAATGTAATAAAAACAAAAAAAAACAAAAAAATAAAAAAAAGGATCGGTTTGTTGTTTTTGTTGGGACTGCGATAAAAGAAATAGCCAGTAAAGCTCCAAAGCAGCTCATGATATCTACGATTCAGCTTAACAAATGTCGTACGAAAGCAAAATGGTTTTTTTGCAATGCACACGATAAATCCTTGTTTTATTGGGCTACAATTTACATTTTTACAAGAGTTCCTCCCACCAAAAACTTTAATGTTTATGTAAAGTTACAGCCAAAAAAAACCCATCACCCACGTCGTCAGTACCAAAACACCCTGGACAGCCATACCAGAAACGTCACACGCGCACAAAATTGATTATCATCTAGACGACGACGCGCGTGTGTGTATGCCTTGTGCTGCTTGGTGTACGTCATTGTTGTAAAAAAAAACCGTTTCACCGCTGTATTCCGCTTCGGGTGCACACTTTCGCGGACGCTGAACAGCTTGGTTGCAGAAAATTTATTAGCCCCTCAGCGCGTGCTCCAATAAAGAAGCAAAAAACGTGGCGAGCCCGAAATTGCCATCCTTTAAAAAAAAATTACCGGTAGCAGCAAACACTTACGCACTCGAATAAACCATTAGAAAAACGGGACGGCGGGAACGCCAGCAGGGAACGGTCCAAAGCATCATCGGTCGCGCTGCTGAAGGATCAACAACTTTTATTTAATTTTTCTCTAAACTCACCCTTCCGCCTGTAGTGGTTTGTGGTGCACCTCGTTCGACTTTTGGTTGTTGTGCTGTTTTCGGGACTTTATACTACCCGCGAGGAGAAGAAAAAATCCAAACACATCACAAACACACACACACACAGCACTTCCCATCAACGATGCACTTCCCATCAAGAATGAGCCTCTCAGCGATATGGCGATATGGAGAGTGCTCGAACAGTACTTTAGGTTCCAATTTCCCTCTTTTCGTGCCGGTTGGTAGCGTGGCAGGGTAGGGCGGTTCGTCGTCTGCTTCACGAGTGCGCACCCAAGAATCACAATGTAACAAGCGCAATAAACCAGAGAGGCCACTTAAACAACAAACCTCTTGGTATTCGTTTCAACCCCAGCGGAGGTCGATCGGCAGGGCGGAAAAAAGCTGGAAAGCCTTTCCTGCTTCTGCTAGCGTTGAAAAATGTTGTCCCGACCAAAAAGGGAGTCCCCTTTCCAGTGCCTAGCATCCAAAGAAAAGACGACGATCGGGAATTGAGAGTTATTCGGGAATTGATTGCGAAATCCTGAAATGAGGCAAAAATCCGGTCCTCCAATCCTGTCGGAGTTCAGGAAAGCTTGCTTTTTTGCGTCTTCGTTTTAGATTGTTGTGTGAGGGTTGTTTCACCATTGCATTCACCACAAATCGGGTTCGTATTTTTGCTTTCCCGAGCAAGAAACAAGTTTGCTGATTTTCGGTACAATCTTTAAACCCTCTCGACAGCACCGAAGTTTGGGCTTTTTTTTTCCTTCTGTATGGATTGACCTGCTTCAAGAACTTTTGTTTTTTTTTGGTACCATAACGTCCGAGGAAAGCTTAGAACAACTGCCCACTGACGTCTCGCACACCAGCATCAGCGGCAGCAACAGCCAGTAGCAGCTGGTTGCTTCTTTATTGCCGGTGATGTGTTCACCTGGCCGGAAAACGGATGGTCTCAATCAGAACCCGGCGTTCCCGGGGTTTGCTGCCATCAGCAGGCAACCCTGGCGAGTTATGGTAGCGAAAAACGGCAAACGAAAGACGGAACCGCGGCATGGAAAATTAATTTGTATCCATTTCTCAGAGCTTTTCGGACGTTTTGTCTTCTGCTGATGCTGCTGTTGCTGCCGGTTGCGATCTTAAGGCAGGGAAAGCAGCATAAAAACGGGTCAAAAATCATGACGACGGAGCAAGACGTGTAGACTGCGGAGTTGAGGTGTAGTTTGGGTTGGAATGGAATGTTTTGGCACCATGTTCTTTCTCACTTTGTTTTTCCCTTTTTTTTTGTATGTTTTTGCAGAAGAACCTTGGACAATGTTTGTTAAGAAGCAAGTGGACGAGCTTGCTAAGATTTGGAAGCAACAACAAAAAAAAAACAAAGAAAGAAAAGCAAAACAAAGCTCACCGAAAGGTGATAAGCAACGAACGTGATGGACATTCTGCGATGGACCTTTTGTGGGTTCGTCATAAGAGAAGAAGGGATGAGAGCAAGTGGGACGGAAAGGTACGGAAAATGGATAGAGTTCCGTGCTGGTAGTGAAGCGAAGAATCAGCTAAGAGGATTGCGGCAAAACAGATGGCACACAGATAAAGAAAAACCAGGATGGAGAAAAAAAAACCCTGGCCAGGATCACAGCAAGTTCCCTTTCGCTCGTAAAAGGCGAAGCGTGGAATGCTTGGGAAATATTTTAGCTACAACCATCAGGTGTAATTGTTTGTGTCTGTAGGTGTGTGAATGTGTGGGAGTGTGTGAGAGCTTGACAAGGACGCTGTTCATTGGAAGTGTCCGAAGCCCTGAACCACGGAACCGGCCCAACGACCAGGCAACAAAGTGAGAAAACATTATAGATGGTTGGTCAGTGTGTAGTGTGAAACCGTTACCGATAGAATCGTAAAGATGAAAATGTAGCACACAGGAAAGCTAAATGAGAGGGAAAAGAGAGGTTGCAGGGAAGGAAGACGAGAAGAAGAAGCTTTGTGGACGAACTAGTTAAAGGTTGGAACCTGGAAGGAAAGGCATTTGAATCAATGATACCACCGGGAACGGACCGGGAAGCACAGAAGAATGCTGATGTGATGTGAGCGGTGTGAATGCTTTTCCCGCTTTTCCACGCCGTTGTTTTTTGTTGGGGTTCGGGGTTTTTTCACGGTTGTGTTGGTTGATGTTCGGGGGCTTCAAACGCAGTGTTTAGTTACTCTTTTGGGAGGGTGCGAACGCGATCGTTCAACTCGCCGTCGTCGGATTGCACAGCTCGTGCGAAAACTCACATTATTATGCGAAGGAGCATTTTCATTATCATCATTCATTCTTTGATTTTCCTTTTTTTCCCTTTCAACGCGATGGTGTTTCTTCTCCAAAAAGAAAAAAAAAACGGAAAGGAAAAATGGGAATGGAATTTTTCCCCGAGTAGAGAAGGACCAGTCTTCTTTTGTGTTCCCGGTTTTTTTTCCCCACCCTGTATTCGGTGTGGATATGGGGTGGTAAAATTAATTTAAATTCCCCACGGTATATATACCACGCTCCGAAATGGTGGCGTTGGTTACCGTTTCGGGTGTGCGTGTGTGCGTGTGTTTGTGCACGTGTCACGGAGGGTGAATCCAATACAAATGAGCAGTCATTATGTTATGTGTGTCCCGGGTGTTATGTTTCTTTCGGTGCGCGCTTTTCGCGGGTATTTGGCGGCCGAAGCTGTACCGGGCGTTTCGGGGGGGAGGCAAACTGCTTTAGTGACACCGAAAATGCCTAAATTTGACAGCCGGAAAGATGCAAAAACACCAATCTCGCCCTTTTTGAGAGCTTTTTTTTAAGGGTGGCATGTCCTTTTTTTGTGCGGTCGGTTTCTTACAGGGGTTTCGCTCAATTGGAATATACAATAAATTACAAATATTTAACTTTAATATTATTGCTTTATGGTGTTTTTCTCACTTTATCAACAAAGTGTTTTATGTTAAAATTGATTACATCAAATATAAATTGATGGATTAAGGGTGCTTTAGAGATAAGCTCAATGGGGCTAAGGTCTCGGACGACCTAAATCAGCTTTTTTCTTATTTTATTTCCTACTTTTTGACTATTTCTTTTAATAAATGGATAGTCAAGATAAGCCACCACAATGAGAACTAGATTTTTTTAAGACGAAAACTCAAAAAAATAGATTAGACCAAAGAAATAGAAAAATGGTAAGCACTACCGACTTGTCGCGCTTCTTTGGTTGAGCCAGTTTATGTCACCGAAAGCTCTGCAAATGTAAATTAAAGATGCTCAAGAAATCGTCAATAATGCAACGTTTAAATCACCTCGATACGCATATTTTCAGTTTTATTATAGTAAGGATTTTGTTGTATTTATTCTTACAAAATTTGAGATTTGCTCTCAAAAATCGTTCTCAAATAGAACGTCTGCCGTCAAAAATTTCGAGATAAGTGTAGCTGTTCTAATATCTGTAACTACATGATAGTTTCTACAATCAAAATACTTATGTTGTAGTATTTTGGGTAATTAATACATATTCTGTTCATAGTTAGCTTTAATTTTTAAATCTCTTATTACTATATGCAAGCTCTCCTCAGCGAAAACCAAATTTCGAGATAAGTGTAGCTGTTCTAATATCTGTAACTACATGATAGTTTCTACAATCAAAATACTTATGTTGTAGTATTTTGGGTAATTAATACATATTCTGTTCATAGTTAGCTTTAATTTTTAAATCTCTTATTACTATATGCAAGCTCTCCTCAGCGAAAACCCCTGCAATTCTCAGCTATATTCCCATCGCTTTCGGTAAGGTGAACTCATTTTTTATTTCACCGCAGGCTCGTAAAGATGGTGATATAATTTTTTTTCTCCCCGGGTCCGATTTTCTTCCCATTCCGTGGCACTGATTTTCCAAAAAAAAAAAAAATCATGGTTTCGGATGGGTAGTTCCTGTGAGAGACGCCTTTCCCGACGATGGAGACGCCCGGTGCCCGACGGAGTGGTTTCGCTAAAGTTCACCAGTGCGCGAGTGAACCTCGCGCAGTGGTCTGGGCTTAAATTGACGCTGATCAAATAAATTTTAGCAGCCCCGTGAGCCGTAAGCAGTGAGCTCCCCTCACGGTAATATTCCTTGCGCATCGTTTGCGGGCATCTGCAGCGTAGAGTAGTAGTGCCATCGGCACGATCCATTACGGTCACTGCGCTCCGGTGCGGTACGGTGGGAATTTTCCTGCCCGTTGCAAACCATCGCTAAGCGCCCGAGTCAAAGGAAATGTCGGGATGTTAATGGTGCGCTCCAAAAAACCCGGGCTTCGGCGATGCTACGGTAAATTGCAATTGCTAAACGTGTAGCGTTTGAAGCGCTCGGGAGTTCGGGCAGATGGGTCATTGTCGTCGTTGGTGGGTGTTGTTCGGCCGGGTCGCCCTATCGCTCTCGTTCGCGTATCATCAACCCTGCTGCCGGGGGGATGCTGAATCGCCATCAACCCTGATGAGTCTCGTCTGACTGTGTGACACTAACAAAACGCCCACTGGAAAGCACTGCTGTCCGCTATTTTACGTCCCCGTACGCGCTATTCCGGCTCGGGGGTCCATAATTTCACGGTCTCACCTTACAAAGGGGTGTCTGTTTTTCGACCGGGAACTCGTGGAAGCGTGTTTTCCATCAGCAAAGGGGATGCGATGTTTTTCTAGGCAAAATCTTTCTATGTATTTGTAAGTGTGCGCGTGTGTTTTTGTTATGTCTCCAACCATTGAAATCTGCCCCGTTTCCACCTAGTAAAGGGTCCCACGGCCAGGGTTGTGGTTGTTTTTGCGTTACGCTAGGGTTTGTTTTTATTAACCTCGTTTTCAGCGAAAAGACAGCCACAACTCCCGCGCAACTGTGTGAAAAGCATCAGGCACGGTGCCATTTTCTGGGAAAAATCTTTCTGTACCGCCTCCATTAAGCGAGCTGAAAATGTGTCTAAACTGTTTTCGCAACAAACAGTCGCCGCGTGCAGATGAATGTTTTGCCTTTGGAGTGAAGAAGTGAAGATCGGTTCGAATTAATTTTGGGCATTTCTCGATAAAAGCGACGAATGCTCGAATGGTTGTTTTCCTTTACCGCAAATAAAACACGAACAAACGGAAAGTCTTTTGAAGTGTTTGTGTTGGATGAAAGCAGTGAAGGTAAATTGTGTTTCAAGGTAATTTTATTACTACGATTGAAACTGAGGGCCGGGGACAAAATGTGTAGCGTAATGGAAGCATTCATAATATTTTGCATGCTTTGGAGAGATAAATAAAAGCTTTTGGTGGTTTCGTGTTAAAATAGAAAGCTTTTATGGTCACATGAAAACATGTTTGGAATTTGTGATAATTTAACTAGCAAACATTATTCTTTATTTAAACATTTGGTTTCGGTTTTTACACCTCTTTCTGTTTATAAACAGACACTTTGTGTTTGAAATTTAATTTAACAGTTCTATAAATTATTGAAGAAAAAACTGCTACAAAATAAAATCCTTAAAGCGTGAGCTTGGTTTTAATCACTACTAAAGAAAAAGCTTTTGAGATTTAGTCTGTTTGATTAGAACTGGATGCTGGAGAAAACTCTTTTGTAAAAATCAGTTCTTATAGAGGTTGTGGAACTCGCCAACTTTATCAAACAAATTGTACATCTTTTGAGCATTACGACCTTCGATTTCAGGTTTACTTTACTTGATTTATCGTACGTTGCGGTAGTATTGGGTGTGGCTTGCAAAGCCTCTTCCCCAACTTCTTGTCTCGTCGGAGGACCTGTTTCAGGATTTCACAATCAATTCCCGAAAAACTCTCAATTCCCGATCGTCGTCTTTTATTTGGATGCTAGGCACTGGAAAGGGGACTCCCTTTTTGGTCGGGACAACATTTTTCAACGCTAGCAGAAGCAGGAAAGGCTTTCCAGCTTTTCCCGCCCTGCCGATCGACCTCCGCTGGGGTTGAAACGAATACCAAGAGGTTTGTTGTTTAAGTGGCCTCTCTGGTTTATTGCGCTTGTTACATTGTGATTCTTGGGTGCGCACTCGTGAAGCAGACGACGAACCGCCCTACCCTGCCACGCTACCAACCGGCACGAAAAGAGGGAAATTGGAACCTAAAGTACTGTTCGAGCACTCTCCATATCGCCATATCGCTGAGAGGCTCATTCTTGATGGGAAGTGCATCGTTGATGGGAAGTGCTGTGTGTGTGTGTGTTTGTGATGTGTTTGGATTTTTTCTTCTCCTCACGGGTAGTATAAAGTCCCGAAAACAGCACAACAACCAAAAGTCGAACGAGGCGCACCACAAACCACTACAGGCGGAAGGGTGAGTTTAGAGAAAAATTAAATAAAAGTTGTTGATCCTTCAGCAGCGCGACCGATGATGCTTTGGACCGTTCCCTGCTGGCGTTCCCGCCGTCCCGTTTTTCTAATGGTTTATTCGAGTGCGTAAGTGTTTGCTGCTACCGGTAATTTTTTTTTAAAGGATGGCAATTTCGGGCTCGCCACGTTTTTTGCTTCTTTATTGGAGCACGCGCTGAGGGGCTAATAAATTTTCTGCAACCAAGCTGTTCAGCGTCCGCGAAAGTGTGCACCCGAAGCGGAATACAGCGGTGAAACGGTTTTTTTTTACAACAATGACGTACACCAAGCAGCACAAGGCATACACACACGCGCGTCGTCGTCTAGATGATAATCAATTTTGTGCGCGTGTGACGTTTCTGGTATGGCTGTCCAGGGCGTTTTGGTACTGACGACGTGGGTGACGAGTTTTTTTTGCTTTAATTTTACGCAAACATTAAAGTTTTTGGTAGGAGGAACTCTTGTAAAAATGTAAATTGTAGCCCAATAAAACAAGGATTTATCGTGTGTATTGTAAAAAAAAACATTTTGCTTTCGTACGACATTTGTTAAGCTGAATCGTAGATATCATGAGCTGCTTTGGAGCTTTACTGGCTATTTCTTTTATCGCAGTCCCAACAAAAACAACAAACCGATCCTTTTTTTTATTTTTTTGTTTTTTTTTGTTTTTATTACATTCGATGTCATTTTAAAGTAATTCAAAAAGCAGAAATTGTTTGAATATAATTCACATCATTCAGACAAGAGTCGTAAAGTTCATTTTCAATACTATTTTAAACTAATGTTGATTTTTTGAACTAAAATATTATATAGTTCATAAGCCAAAGAAATAATTAAGAAACGGTTCATAGTATACTATGTACAGCAAGTCCCACCAAATGATCATTTACCAAAGAAATTTCAATACGCTTCTCTAACGTATAATAAATGATATTATGTTACATTCTAACTTATTTTGTGTATTTTTTATATGTTCAAATTATAACATTTTAGAGCAAATAATGCCTCAAGGAAAACATATTCATTATATATTACCTAAACTCGGTCCCACCAAGAGAAAATTTTTAAAAACGGCTGGAAAATATTTGTTTCAATTGACTTTTTTAACTTTTAAACATCTACAGTAAAATGTAACAAATGAAAATGTATTCAGATTACATTAGAAACAATCGTTGTAAACCTTCTACAAAAGCATCACACTAAACATTTAAATAAATAATACGAAATTGCTTTCACATAGAACCATGCGGCAGGAACTTCTAAACACCGATAAAGATGTATTTTTTATGTGACAGCATAGAAAGTACCCCCCACACACACACATCCCAAACAACAAAAAAACGGACCCTTCAACCGTCTAAGCTGTAGTATTTCGCTCTTTACGCCTATTACACACAGCTGCCAGCAAAAATAAGTACCTGACGGGTAAATCCGTCCTTTGAAGCCACAAGCTCCACACCATACTTTCGCACACACATACACCGACAAAAAAATAGGCATTCAATAGCTGGATGCCAAGGGTTCCCCGGCGGGTGAAAAGAACGAGCCGTCCAGGGACCAACTGTGACGAATAACAGAACCATAAGTCAAACATAGAAATTAGGCAGCAATCAAGCGTTGCTGGTGCAACCATTTGAAGTACGCGCGCTTATGCTGGCGGCGTTGTTTACCGGGCAACACTCTGCCTCGAACCCTCGAATGCTCTACTGCCACAAACTTTTTCTTTCCATCTCATCAGGCCCTACCGCTTTGCCTTGCTTACCACCAACACCAAAAAAAAAAGTCCTTCCCGACGATAAAGGTAGTGTGTCTGTAAAGGAAGCGAATGGAAGTCCAGAAGTAAACGTCCCACCGAATACTTGACAAGGTTTCCACTCGACTACACAGGAAAGGATAAACAGTAACACAAACTCAACTAAAGCAAACACCAACCGTCCTCCAGAACAAAAAAAAACCCCCCACACACTCCCAAACAAACTGCACGTTCTGATTCAGCCTTCCTGGAAGTGTACCAAACCGGCTCGGTACGGTCGTTGAGGCTGCACGGTCGTGCCGAAGCTCTATCAGCGCAACGGGTTGAAGCGTATGGGTGTGTGGCGCCGTGTTGGTACCGATTTTTGGATAGGCCCCGAGTTGAATAATTAATCACGGCCACCGGGCCGGAACGTTGCTGGCCCCGCGTAATAATGCCAGCAACACACAACAAACCGACAGCGGAAGCTCAGCCCCACCAAAACCAAACATGCCGGCTAATCCGCACAAAACGCAACTTTGCTCGGAAGCTTGCTCCAATATTGCTCCCTCCAAATCCATTATTCATCGTTGTCTCGCAACAGTTTTAGGAGGACAGCAAGTACAGCGAGCGCTGAATTGCTGACTTGGACTTGGGATTCTGTTCGCTTCGTGTGTTTTTTTTTTTTGTATTGGGTGGGATTCAGAAAGATCTTTTGAATTCCGAAAGGATTTCAGGTTACCGCGAACAACCGTCGCACGTTCGTGACCTTTCTGCTTAAGCGAATCAGCATGCATCACCCCGGCAGACACTTGCGCTCTGCTCGCTCGTTAACGTGAACAATACAAACTTCTCGGCGCAAAAGGGCAAACTGAATATTACTCGTGGTCCAATGCACACAAACCAAAGCGACAAGGAAAATGGAAACACAATCTTAATTCAATGCCTTTACCCTTAATCAAAAAGCACAACGAAAACACGGAACCGTTCACCGATTTCGTACGCTGGGATGGATGCTGGGGTTTGGAGTAACTTTTTCACCGGGCAAGTAGACAGACAACGCAGAGCCTTCACACAGCGGGAGATACTGTCGCGCGAAGGATTTTATGTGTGATTCTTTGAGTGTGTGTGTGTTTGTGTGTCTTAATTAAGGTAGCTAGGTCAGGCGGCTGTCATCGAAAAGAAATATTTTCACAAAACAACCAGCCAACGAAATCAAAACCCCTCGTGGAAAAACTTCTCTTATTGTCTTCGCGACAATGATAAAGGCGACAGAATAAACTGGCTCGGGGAAAAAAGGCCCCTTTCGGTCTCAAGTAGACAGTTGTGATGGAGCAACGATAGGGGAAAGAAAAGGGTAAGAAGCACCACGAACCAGCAAGCAAGGAATGGGATTCGTTTTGTAGAGCTCGGTTTTGAAATATGAGTTGAAAAATTCATAAAGTCACCATTTTTTAAGCCGCAAAGATTCCTCTCCATTCCCGGGCGTTGTATTTCTGTTTTTTTCCTCTTCCCAACCCAAGTGTCTTTAAGTGCCCTCACTGCCACTTTCATCCTGCACCACCAGCACCATCCCCCAATGGACGATTCATTCGCGCCATTTGCCAATCGAAAAGTCGAAAAACACAAGAGCCACTTGCCAGTTGGATGGGCGCCCATCCACAACCGAGAAGGGAATAAATTTTGGGTTGCAAATCAAGATGCGAAGGTGCAATAGGATGGGTACGAGGGGGAGAGGGTGTTCACCCAACCACTACCACTCTGCAACACACCGCATAGCGCAGGTGTTGCGCCGGTCGGTCGAAACCGGGCAAGAAAAATGGCGAACAAAGTATATCGCATTATGAGAGCCGCACTGAGAAATCGGAATAAATGATGATTTTAATGTCTGCTGCTTTCCGTTTTCCGAGGGGGCCGCATTTTAGATGAGATTTTCCAATAACCCCACGAGGTAAGGGCAGAGAGAAAATGAGATTTCCGAACGATTTTATGTTTTCCTCATTTCACCTTCTTTTTTGGGAGCGAATCGAGAAAGCGAACGGTAAGGAACGGCAACGGAAGTGATCTAAAATATCAGGTAATTCAAGGTTTTGATAACGGCCGAAACGGCATTAGCCGACCGGGGTTGGGGAAATTTAATGATCGAAATGAAACTTCCCTGTGATTTTGCATCGAGAAACCGGGGGAGGGCGCTACGTTGGAACACTGCCCAACCCGGTGCCAATTCGCTAATCGACTGATAAAAGTTAATTTGCCGGAAAGGTTCATAAATATTTGCATTAAATGGAACGATTTGACGTTTGAAGCAACTGTGTACCGGGGGGGGGAGCGGTAGGATTGTTATTTTGAAGTTGACGTCTTCGGTAGTCTTCCAAAAGGTGCACGAATTTTTCCGAATAAAAGTACAGTTGTTCTCATGTAAAATGAGACATTAGGAGGTTCAATCATTGAGGAGACGATCAACGTTTTATAGTCAATAACACAATCACAGTATTTTGAGAATGTACTTCCGAAGTAACTCAACGTATTCTTAAGCCATAAAGGTACTCTTAACTCTCTCCAACTTTTAGGCAGATTCATGACTTTTAGCCCTTCATATCTCTTTAGTAAACGAAGAATAATCAGTCAATAACACAATATATGAACAGTTGTTACTGTTTTATCAAGCAATGAAGGTCTCTTCAGGTGTCCCATTTCAGATGGAAGCAACTGTGTGTACCGAACAGCCAAAAGGTACATCTTCTTTACCGGCAATTATCATTCCCACAAACGACAGTTATTACCGTCAGGAAAATTGTGCCTATTATTTATTTCCCGTACATCTACAGCGCTCCACCAGGTGTAGCGTGTAGTGACATTTTCGCCAAAAAGCTCCCGCGTATGGAAAACCTCCTCCAAGAGGACACATGTCTCGCTTTAACGTTGCCGGAGGCTGCAAGATACGTTCGCAGTAGAAATCGAATTTCCGCCCACCGGAGGAAATGACATTACCCCCCAACAGCAGATGTGTGCGTGTATGTCTCGTTTTGCATCAACTTCGTTCCTCTGTGGACATCGTCACAGCGGGAGTTGTCGTAAGAGAAGCTCACGAAAAACCCGTTTAACGAAACGCTTGCGTCGAGCCGAAGAATCGCTGCAACAACAAAAAACCCCTGAGGAAACGAAGAATAATCAGTCAATAACACAATATATGAACAGTTGTTACTGTTTTATCAAGCAATGAAGGTCTCTTCAGGTGTCCCATTTCAGATGGAAGCAACTGTGTGTACCGAACAGCCAAAAGGTACATCTTCTTTACCGGCAATTATCATTCCCACAAACGACAGTTATTACCGTCAGGAAAATTGTGCCTATTATTTATTTCCCGTACATCTACAGCGCTCCACCAGGTGTAGCGTTAAGAAATTTTCACCAAAAAGCTCCCGCGTATCAAAAACCTCCTCCAAGAGTACACATGTCTCGCTTTAACGTTGCCGGAGGCTGCAAGATACGTTCGCAGTAGAAATCGAATTTCCGCCCACCGGAGGAAATGATATTACTCCCCCCACACCAGATGTGTGCGTGTATGTCTCGTTTTGCATCAACTTCGTTCCTCTGTGGACATCGTCACAGCGGGAGTTGTCGTAAGAGAAGCTCACAAAAAACCCGTTTAACGAAACGCTTGCGTCGAGCCGAAGAATCGCTGCAACAACAAAAAAAACCCCTGAGGTGTGGTGACATTAAAATTGTCCAGGGATCTGGTCGCCAGAAAGAAAAGACAAACGGCACTCGGTGGAACCTAGCGTAAGAATCACTTCAAATGAGGTTCCGGTCACTGGAACGATAAGAGGACCTACATCCGGTAAAAGTTAGTCCGAACGGAGAGCTTCCGGAACTCCCTCTGGTTCGAGTGACTCAGCCCCCCCGACTAAGCGGGAGCCAAAAGGAAGTCTCCATTTTGTGGCCTCCCTTCAGTAACAAATGGCTTCGGCTTAAGACTACTGGCAGCACAGCATCGAGCAAAGCAGGTCTTTTCGGAGAACCTTACCCACCTCCCCGAGCGCGAAAGACAGAGCCCGCAGGGGACATCTAGGGAGGAACAAAAAAAAATAAAATGAACGATGAACTCATAACCGTCTTGATGAAAGTTGGACTCGGAACGAGATATTGTCGCCCACTCGGCGGCCGTTTGCCCATCCTCCAAACCAGAGCAGTTTGATCGACTCAAACTCATGTCGGCAATGTTGGTTCATTTGTTCACCGCTAGAGGCGGAGACGGACGGAGCGTAGCCTGACACAATCCATATGTGGTATGCCGTTCGTCGCACACAGGATATTACCGTCACCACAAACCTTGCGAAATTGAATTTTAGTTTCCTGCACTGTCACAGCGCCCCGTGTGTGCCCAACCTTTTTCCCCTTAGGGAACGTGCGTGAAGCGAAAAAACATCGATTCATGACGCAAAAAGCTGGGAGAGATCGCTCGGGTACAATGAACAACAAAAGATTTTCCTTCGTTTTCTTTTTTTCTGCTGCTGCTGCTGCTGCTTCCTATTTTTCTCTCGGGAAACAGGGAGGACAGTTATGTGGAAAACACCTTCCGCTTTTTCCAGGAAACTAACAGTACAAAAGTAGGCTCCAACCAGGGAAGACAGCTAACCGGAGGGATGAAGGCCCATATCCGTCAACTGTTTTAACCGTCTTGATGAAAGTTGGACTCGGAACGAGATATTGTCGCCCACTCGGCGGCCGTTTGCCCATCCTCCAAACCAGAGCAGTTTGATCGACTCAAACTCATGTCGGCAATGTTGGTTCATTTGTTCACCGCTAGAGGCGGAGGCGGACGGAGCGTAGCCTGACACAATCCATATGTGGTATGCCGTTCGTCGCACACAGGATATTACCGTCACCACAAACCTTGCGAAATTGAATTTTAGTTTCCTGCACTGTCACAGCGCCCCGTGTGTGCCCAACCTTTTTCCCCTTAGGGAACGTGCGTGAAGCGAAAAAACATCGATTCATGACGCAAAAAGCTGGGAGAGATCGCTCGGGTACAATGAACAACAAAAGATTTTCCTTCGTTTTCTTTTTTTCTGCTGCTGCTGCTGCTGCTTCCTATTTTTCTCTCGGGAAACAGGGAGGACAGTTATGTGGAAAACACCTTCCGCTTTTTCCAGGAAACTAACAGTACAAAAGTAGGCTCCAACCGGGGAAGACAGCTAACCGGAGGGATGCAGGCCCATATCCGTCAACTGTTTCCCGATGCCTGTATGTGTGTGTGTGTATCCCGCTCTCAGTTAAAGGCAACTCGATTATGGAAATGTCACGTCGTGCGGTACCACAGCGTGCTATGGATTCGAAGCTGTCTCGTCAAAAAAGAAAAGCCGGATCAGCCGGAGCTCTAGGTTTTCCGACGTTTGTGGAAGAAAGTGGAGTGTGGAATTTCACACTGTTTCTGATAGCTTTCCGGCCCTTGCAATGCCACCATCCCTGGCTACCCTCGGTCACGGTTGCTCTGCAACACCAACCAAGTGGCAGCTTAAGCAATGGTGGCGGGCCCAAAGTACCTACTATCATCATGTTACTCGCTCAAATTTTCCTCTTCCGAAACGTCTCACATCGTCGCACCGTGGTGGCACGGTGTGGCGGAAATCAAAATCCCTCCTGCTGCTACTGCTACCACTACTGCTACTGGCTGGATGGATGAGGACAGCGACATGGCGAAATCTTACCACGAGCAAATACGTGCCGACTTACGTGTATATCGCACACAAATCGTGACACACACACACACAGTGCGCGCGAGTACCACCGCAGCGCAGATGAAATTACAGCGAATCCTAGCAACTGCGTGATTTTTTAACTTGACAGTGACAGAGACGTCATCACAGTGAAGTTGGGTGGCGTTGCCGGCGAAACGGAAACACCTACCGGATGTCAGATATTTCTTTACGTGCTCCGTTTTTTTTTGTTTTCGCCATCGTTTCCCGAAAGCACACAAAACAACGCCCTTGCGTTATTTTGTGTCGTGGTGTGCACATTGTTGCCACGGGAACGCAATCTCTCAAATCAAAATTGCATTCAACTCTTTCTTTGGCAAGAATTGGCGAACAGCGTAACACTCGAGAGCGAGTAAGTACACGTGATCCGCGATCCGTTCTGCTTTATAATCAAGATAAAGGAACGGCGGAATGGCACGTTTATACACAAGGAAGCTAACGAGAAACGAGTGTAGGGAGGTTTCGAGTTGCGAGAAGCGCATATTGGAAACATTTGATATTTATTGTTTAGGTTGTTATTACCTTGCCTTCGGTGGCAGGAACAATACATCTTGACGTAAGATATGAGTTGACGCAAGAGTGACAAGGAGCTGGAAATTCTTCCAAGAATTATTATTTCAGGATTATAATGCCACAAAATGACAAATCGTCAGACGAGTTACGCAACGGCTAGGCTAATCAGCTGGTTAGATCAGTAAAAGCTTAAACCTCCATTGGACGAGAGTATGTGTACAAGAAAGCTAGTCTACGTGAAGACCTCACGACAAACTATTTGAAAAGAGCTTTAAACACGTCTTCAGTGACGATTTATAGTTTTGAGACACCACTAAAGCTTTATTTGTCTCCTTCTAACGTTTAGTATGGCTTTCGTCACTATGAAGCCTCGTCCTAAGGACCTTACCCAAAGAGCTGTGTCGAAGATATCTCGTCCAAGGAGTCTCGTTTAAGTTGTCACGTAAAGGGTCCTTGTCCAGACGGCTCCAGCAAATAATATGGTCTATGAAAAGAATCTATGACGACGTGTAGTTAAGTTTCCCTGCTGTAGAGCTTCAAATCTCGTAGTTATTCGAGGTAAAAATGAATTGTGCGTTGCTCACCGTAGTTGGCGAAATGTATGGAATGACATAAACGAGAAATATTCGAACGTATTGACATACAAGGACATAGAAATTAATGTACACAATATTCTGACATAATATAATCTTCAAATTCTTCATCAGAGTTCGATTCTCATATAATTTAGCTGATTGCGAGAGCATGTTTGGGTGATGAGAACTTCGTCGACCTACCAACACTTAGCATCCATTCTGAAGTCATCCTCTTAAAAGTGCAAAAGGTTAACTATCACCTCTAGTGTCTCCAAGATACAGCTCTACTGTACCGTCGTCATGTTCTTTCAATCCACCGTAGCTTATCGAAAACCGCACAACATTGTGCAATCATATTTAAGTGGTCAATTTTCATGAAAAATTTCCAATATCGCACCCCATCCATAACCATCGCAGCACTGTTTGCTGTTTATTATCGCCCATCAACTGAGCAGCAAAACAACACAAGCAAAAACACACAACATAAGCGAAAATTCCCCAATATCCTTCCAGTCCCCACCCTAATCAAGCTTGTTTGACACGTTCGCACTCTGTTGCGTTTTTCGATGCGATAAAATGTAAGTGGGTGAAACTTTCCCCTTTGCCTCACGCCCTGCTGGAAACTTGCCCCTGTAAACATACGGTCCCCCGCCTTGTCGTAAACGAACTGGAAAAGACTGGTGAAGGATGCTTGTTTTTTGCTATCAGTAAGCGAGCGAAAACGGTTTTGCGATCACCCCAAAAATGACTGTACCGAACTGTATCGTCCCACCTCGTACGGCTCACAAGTTGGTAATGTGTCGTCGTCGTCAAAAACAAAAGCACCAACGTGTGCGCACTGTTCCAGGCGAATGTTTTCATAAAATTTTATCTAAATCCTTTGCACGACAGTAAGCTTCACGCCCTACACAAGCGGCAGTGCACACACAACAACAAAAAACTCGCTATATTGCCCGTATTGTTTCTAGACGATGGTGACGAAAATGAAAAGAATCTCGCGAAACGCGTTCCTGCAGGATGTTTAACAAAAGCTCGGTACTACGGCGGCATCGATTGCGCTTTTCTTTTGATTCGCCTGACGTTTTGATGGCACACAGAAGACAAAGCATCACAATGGGAAAGTTAATAAGCATACAGAGCGTCAGCGTGTGTATACCGGCGTCTCGATCTTCGGCTTCCTTTACCATCGCACAGCCAACCATTACCGAGGTTGATGGTGGTAGTGATGCTGCAAAAATAAAAATCACCGCCCCAAACCCTGCCACAGCATTCCTAATCACACACACACAAAAGACTTCCCCAACAAACACACCCAGCAGAAGAATCGTAACACCCAACACAAAGAAGTTTAAAAAATACCTTAAACCTCCCAGCGCCCAGTTCCGCACCGTCAACCGTAATTGAAAAGTCTGCAGGAGCAGCAGCTGCAGCAGTAGGTAGTTCCACCATCCTGGCAGGATTCATAAAGCAAACAAAATGGAACTCGGGCACTGGCAGCCTCGAATCAGTATCAGGATCGCACCATTAATTTGCGCTACGGGTTTGGGAGGATGGGTTTTTGTGCCAGGGAGGTGGTTTTATGAGACACCGCTGTACCTGTGTCCCGTATCATTTTCCGCAGTGTACAACCGCACTGTCTGACGCAGTCACGGTACACGAGAGCATGCCCGTGAGCGGACGATTTCGCGGTGAAACACATTCATTCATTCATGGTGCTGCTATAACGCGAATGTTAAGTGAGCCGAAAACTGAACGGTAAAGTAGTTGGAAGTTATGAGTTGAATTAAAATTATCGATTTTTGGGATATTCGATTTTTGGCCCGGTCGTCTTCACCTACAGATCGTTGTCCAGTTGCTTTAGCTTTTTTATCTATCGGCGCCTAAAGGTATGCAATTTGTGTTTTACATAGACAACGGTTCACCAAGGACTTGGAGTGTTAGGGATTAACTGTGCGAGCATTATCTTCAATCGCACGAGAGTTCCTTTGAACATAAAAAAGAACCACACAAAACTAAAGCGATTGCATACTGTTAGGCGCCTTGTAAATAAAACAACCTCCGCAGCGCAACCAAATCGCCCCTTATGGTCTCTTTCTTTTGTTTTTCAAGCACCTCTCGGTGATTGTTATCCGTCGGTGGGGAAACTCATAACGCACGAGCCCAATATATTCCTGGAAGTTAGCTCCAGATATCAAAATGGTTTCCACGAAGGAAATAAATTTATTGCGAAACTGAGAGAAACGGGAATTCGGAATTCAACCGTAAGGTATTTCTTGAAGACCAATCAAACACCACCCCAGTGACTAAATTGCCTCTTGTGTATACACACACACCCTCACACGTACAACTACGTGCACACGTATGACGTGCCTAGGCCGTACATCTTGTGGTTTGATAGCTGCAACCAGCCGGAAAAGTAAGCTCAGGTCAAGACTACAGCTCGGCTGGAAAAGAGACGAATGCTTCCACCTCTCTCCCTAGAGTAACGAGCATTCGAACGTCGAGCAGGAAGAAAAAAAAACCGGGGAACTACCGCCTGGAATTGGCACGCTGATCGGGAACAAATTCCAATGGCAAGAAAATAGCAAAGGATCCCGAAAAGCAGCAAAAAAAGCCTGGCAGCCGCTCAAGAATGTCGCCGGGCGAAATGAGGCGAAGAAAATAAAATTCCACAGCTCACCAAAAGACGTCCTACACACGGACAGCGTTTCTTCTTCGCTCTCTCTCTCCCTCTCTCCCACATTGATTCTGCCGAAAGCAAAAAAAAAGCACAAGCTCAACGCCAATAAGGCCACCAGGGCGAAAAATGATACATCTTCTCCCTTGATCCACACACACACACACAGGAAGGCCCCAACGAACGAACGAATCTACCCATCCCAAAAAAAAGCCCACGGTTACCGGCTAAATCGCGACCGGAACGGCACATCCGTAGCGGCTTGCGAGCTTGGATCTTGCCCGCTGCTTTGCTGGGACGGTAGGTTATAAGAGGGCGATCTAATTTCGACTTGATTTTTCGCATTCGTTAGTGCCCAAAATCCCACGACATTGCCCCAAGGGGGGGGGAGGAAAAACCGACCTTTTCCCTTCAGTCCATCAGGCGCAGCACTGGCTCACTCTCTGCCTCTGCTGGTGACGTGTCAATTTTCTGTTTATTTATTTCGGTAAATAAGTTTATGTCGCACGTCGCCACCACCGCCAACCTACGCCTTGTGTTCCGCGAACCGTACGACGAAAACACACCCAAGATCATCATTATCGTCTTCATCTCTAGCGAGTCTCGTCTGGGTTTTGGGAATGGGCGAAAGATTTTGCTAAAACGGTATCAATTTCGGACAACGATACCACCACCACCACCGTTGCCTGACGCGGTTCGGAAGATGAAGGGATCCCATGATCCCAAGAACGTCACTTACAAGAGCAACGCATGCAGGAATTGGAACCGCTTTGAAATGAACATGATTTCGCTGTCAGCATGCCATCCTTGCCAACGAGCTTCGTCTGCTCGTTTGCACCGTCGCTTTCGTTTGGTTCGTTGTCTTAATGTCAAACAATCAAGTCCATCCGGGAATCATCCACCAAAACTAGAGACACCAAACAAGAGCTCGGCAAATGTCGTTCTGCCGAAAGCGGAGAGCGCCCGGGTCCATGGGAAACGAAACGATACAAACAGGCATGCCACTTTTGCTGGCGAAATCGGGTCCTGAACCATCTTGTAGGACAGTTCTTCTGCAGCAACAACAAAAATACCCTCACGTGACCCAGCCCAGCTACTTACCGGCGTCGAAATCATGGACGTAGTAACGATTCCGGTGGGAAATATTAGTGCCAACGATGTGCCGCTTCGCCCGCAGGAAAAGGTTATTATTCCCCAGATGGTCGGAATGTCCATGTGTGCTCACGACGTAGTCGATGTCGTCCGGATGCAGCTGATGCTCCTGCAGTCCTGGGGTTGTACACGCGCGCGCATCGTCCACGAACGCATTTATCATCGTGTGCAGGAACACGGACGAGGGGCGAGAAAAATCGGGAAGAAAGTAAAAGAGAAAAATAAGTTAGACAGCAATCAGACGACTTGGTGCAGTTGCGAGAAGTACACGAACTACACGAAAACACTGTCAGACAGCCAGGGCGAAGCACAATTGGACACCAGCGACTGACAGATGGTAGCAAAACGATGAGAAATGTGATACAGCTTTGTACAGCTTTTGTGCTTTTGTGCGCTTCTCGCTACAGCAAACCTCAAAGACAACTCCGAATCCTTCCTGTTTCCTCCCTCCTTCCACCCCGCGTCTGTTCGCACATGACACCCGCCGCCCGCCTATAATTGATCTTCCAGAATCTTTTGATGATGCATCACCATCATCATGCGGCACACATGACAAGCGATCTCGGGGTACCCGGAAGTGTTTCTTACAATCTTTGGAAAATGAGACACTGACAGCAAAAACAGAAAAAAAAACAGTTATCCGTACCACAAATCTTCGGTTCGGAACGCTCTGGAAAGCTCTCGGACCCTTTCGTATGCTATTGATTTTCTCGTTTGCCGTAGTCCCAGCATCCGGCGGGTTTAATGGGGATTGCCAGTGTGTGGTGGAACGTTGGTGGCGAGGTTTTATCACCTTCCCGACGGTACCTAGCAACCGTCCGCAAAGCACAAGGAGAATCGTTCGATTATGAACCCACGTGTTTCTCCGCCTCCCCTTTTTCCGTTCCAATCTACCACCACCCTTAACCCATCCACGGAGTTCAATCCGGTCCCTTCACGGCGACTTGAGGTGTCGGAGGAGAAGAACAAACAACAAAAGCGCATAAATCGCACAATTGCCGTATCTTGCACGTTGCCAGCCCTTCCTCCATTACCATTACCTGCATCTTGCTCCCCCTGGCGTTTTATTACCTCCACCAACTCATACTGGGGAAGACTGGGAGCATGAAAATGGCGAAGCAAACAGACGGGAGACGGCATTCCCAAGCAGCGAATGTCTTCGGTGGTCACGTATCCGTCGGCTCGCAGATTACGGTTCTCGGTTTTTACGGACCTTTTTGCGTTTGAGTGTGTGCGAAAACTGTACCGTACAGTTCCACTTCCACCCAGTGTCCCTCCCCCCAATCCCCTATCCAACTCCTTGGTGGATGCTGTTGTACCTTCTGTTCTGCTGGCTTATAATAATCAATAACTACATTCATCTCCTGATTCTCCACTTAGTTAAGGGAAAGCCGGGGAAAACCCTCACATTGGTGCTGCAGTTTTCATTCCCTCTTTTCGCAGACACACACACACACACATACACGAGGACAACACACACCCGTGCACTCACGCCAGTGAAGCCTTTCTACAGCCTAAAACGTCTCCATGTCCACAGCCCCTTCTTGTGTGTGTTGGGGTGTATGTACGGTGTATGGTGGTCGCTCACCCATACCACTGCACCGAAAACCGTGTGCCTCGCAGTAACACTACCGAAAAGGACGAACACACGGGTCGGTCGGGTTTCGTGAGTGCTTCGGGACGACTAACACCGCATTCCGGAGGCGAAGTACACACAGTACACAGACACACCATCTCAATCCCGATGACCCGATGTTGTGGTTTTCATCGTGATGCTCTGGAATCGGTCACGAGGTTTCCTTCCACCTTTTCCCCTTCCGTTGTACCGCACACACACACACCCCCTCTAACGGGAGCCAATAAACTATAGCCACAGAGGGTGCACCAGTAGTGGTCCGCTTTAAATCTGGATCCTTTCCGGATTTCGCCAGAAGCACACCACTAGCAGGACTTCTTTGTAAGACCCGGGTTTTTCTACCCAGTAGATACCGGGATTGTGTGCTGCCGGCCGACTGCCAGGTAACAAAACGCATCCGTATCTTCCCATTTCCCAACGGTGGGTCGGGAATGATACGAAAATTGAATGAAGATATAGAAATGAAAAACGTAAGCCTTCGTAAATCCTGATAATCGGACATCAAAAGGGATTAGACGATGTCTCGCAGCTGGTAAGTTAATGTTCTTCTGTAGAACTTCGCCGCACTACCTCCGGGGCGTACTCCGTAAGCTTTTCCGTTTTGTGTTCCTCCGACCGAGGATGGAGGCAACTCCATCGGTAAGTTCTTGCTCGAGTATCCGTTCCACCGAAAGCCGAAACACAACACGAATCTGAAGCGTAAGACATCAAATTAAAATTATCGATCAAAAGCAGAAAGCTGCCCCGAAGGACCAGTCCACCTTTTATTGGTTGTAACTGACATGCCCGAAAAGGTGCTTCTCGGTACCCGATGGAAGACAAAGTGGATGTTGCAAATTTGCATTTGCCTTAAACACAAAGCCCAACTTTTCGGTAGCAATGAGGTTTTATTCTTCATTCTTTTTCTCGTTTTTTTTTTTTGGGCGTCGTCGTTTTGGCCGAGATTACCAACCTATCCACCTTTCACGGCCCATGAATAATGGTGCGGGGCCTGGCCGGCGTTCGCTTTAACGTCAGTGTAAGAAACATTGCAAAAATATTCATACACTGGTGTGTTTCACTTTAAAGTGTGTTTAGCTTCCTTTTTTTTTTGTTTTGGTTATGTTCTGTTGTGTGTCTACTGTTTACAGCAATATCCACTTCACCATGTCTGCAGGGCACGCGCTGGAGGGCGATGAATATTCATCAAAATTTCATACTTCTATACCACACAGCGCCAACCACATACCGGGGCTCATTTTCGCACAAGAATGCCACCCGCTCATCAGCTGCACATTTCGGGGAGGGGGGGGGGAGGTTTTTGTTCGCCGTGCTAAAAACATTGCTTCACCCCGGCGCCGCCGAAATGCGAGATTATTCAAATCGACATTGCACATCGCCATTTTGCTTCGTTGGCTGAAGGAAAGAGAGAGCGGGAGCGATATCCTGAGCATCCTGCGGTGGCAGGGGTTTTCAGATGATTGCCCAAGAATACCAGCATTTTTAGGCAGTATCTCGGATGGTATCGCAATTCCTGAGCAAAGTTTCTCCACTCAAAACACCTGGCCGAAGCATGGACTATGTGGGACATTTATATGCCTCTGAGGCTTGGACGCTATCGTAAGAAATTAGATTTGCCAGGTTCCAGTTGACTGATCAAGTCACGATAAATGTAACCGAATAACCTAGTCCGTAAAGTCTTTGTATAGAGCAGAGAAACAGAACAGATCATATGTCTAAGTTAAGATGAAGTGTTTGCGTTGATGAGTCCATCAGAATAGTCGGGATATTGGATTGATACACAACGTTGTTCAACTGAGAAATGTATCAAAAATGTTAAAAACCGAACGACGCAACCCTCAAAAAGCTCTGCGAATCTAAGCCTCTTCAAACATGAAATTTTCTCTTATCATCATTGGCCTCAAAGTCTGCACCTCTTGTGAAACCATCCCATAAAACCCCTGTAGGTCTTTGCAAAGCAAAAAAAACATAACTAAACACACAACATCATTCCACAGCATCAGTGTGCAAGTTCCTCTGGCCCTGGTGTAATGCGCTGATGTATCTAAAAAGGCCTCACCAGTGAGGCCCAGTAGTGTTAGCATGTACAGATTAGAGCACTGGCCGAAACACGAGCGAACTTGCGGTACTGCGGCAAAACACAGGACACAGGACCTGCCGAAGGAACGCGCTGACGGGGACGGCTGGGTTGGTAAGCAAAACTTCCCGACCGTTTGCTAAAACCACTTTATGAAAACTACCGAACTAAAGTCCAGTCTGTGCCAGTGTGCCCGCCTACCGGAACCCGGAAGCACCATCGGCGAGAGGTTACGCCTGCTGCTCCTGCTTTCTGCTCCTACCCTGGTGGAAAGTCGTTTCAGCCAGTTAATTGTGGTAACGTTTCTTCGTTACCGGTGGCGTGTGTATGAGTGATAGAAAAAGAGATTTTGAGCGAGAGAAAGAGAGAAAGAGAGAGAGAGAGAGTCAGAGCAAGGGAAAAAGTTTTCCGCGAGATTCTCCAATCCGATTGTCCGATGTGCAAAAACGGTCTGGACTGGAAGGTTAATCCTCGTTTGGCTTGATTGGCATCATTATGAAGTTTTGGAGGATGTGGCAGTAAGTGTAGGAACGGGAGCGAGAGTTATTAGACTTCGGTCAGAATTGACAATCGAAATCGAGCGCCAGTGGAGCACCGGGCACTGATAGCGCAGTGCAAAAAAGCGAACGAAATGCTAAAATAATTTGCTTTCCCTCCGGTCGGTTGGTCGGTGGTTTTAGCCTAACTTTTATATCGTTTCCCATTTTCATTTGTGACTCTCGCGAGAGTTTCATCGTTCCATTAGATGCACTGGTTTGGCTGTCGAAAAACCCCCAGAATCGAACTTTTAGCCCTTATTTACATAACCGGCCGGTTCTTTTTTTTTCTACTCCCCCAAGCGGTGGTTCAAATTGTCGGGAATGATTAATGTTCATGAGCGTGTGTCCCCTTAAACCGTTGTCGCTTCTCTTCTCGTTTTCTACGTTAAGTATGTGTGTGTTTCTTTTTTTGTTTTAATTTACGTTTTTCCACAAAAAATGAAATTCATCAATCAAGTTTCCTTTTTTCGCGTGACTGTTTCTTAATTTCTACTCAATTGCAAAACCGAAAAATTCCGATCGCACTGTTCGCAACACAGTTCAAAGCAAGGCGCTCCTAATCCCATCCTTGCGTATCCTTGGGATACGCCGGATAAGATCAATTTATTTCGCAACTTCACAATCATGCTTCGCGCAATGTTTCTTTGCCACTAACCAACTGTTATTTTTTGCTGCTAAAAAATCGCACAATCAATTGTGAACAAAACATCGCTTCCGGTAGCTGGGGGGGGGGTTTCTTTTTTCTCTCCCCCCCCCCAGAAA
>KZ061815.1:4817-24390 GCA_002091835.1 Anopheles maculatus
TCGGAAGATTTATTGCAAATCAGCGCCACACCAAGCGATCGAAAAAGCTCCAACCTTAAGCCGTTTTCATTAATCAACCCGCACACGGTTGACTTTTTCAAAACGGAACCACCATCTGTAGCACACGGCCGATCCTCATCCCATCGTTCTGGATGGTGGAACGAGCGCTCGAGCAATTTAGCATGATTAAGCTAATTCATTTGCATTTCGAGCGCGGTGTACAAAGCCGGCCCGTCGAAACCGATGGGGTCGTTTACGATCGATTGATGGAGATTAATACCTAATGCCGGTCGAGACCATATCATCATCCAGGGTTCCGAGAGAGAGCGAGAGAGAGACTTGTGATCGATTAGGAAGCGTAATTACTGAGCTTGGTTATGACCGCAAGAGAAGAAAAGTACAGGTCCATAATGGTTTGATGGAAGTAGTTTTCTTGTTATTGTTAAATTAAGCGACAACATCTGTTAGCTTGTGTTGAATGAACGTTTGCTTTCTATATTTTATAGAATACCAATGTTCGCATCAATTCTGGATTCGATTCAGAGCGCAGTGGAACATTTTACAGATAGACCTGGATTGTGTTGCACATTCTCGACTCTGTTAAAATGAACATGGAAAAATTTAAAACATCGATACTTCAGCGATGACAGCCCTGAAATATTTCACTTCAGAAATGCTTAAAAGATACGACTTTAACTTGATCGGAATCGAGAAAGTATTAAATACTGACTCATCCTAAATATAGTTCAGAGATAGCTCAAGCTTTACTATTCTACAACGATAGTCCTGTAACACTCCGAATATGGTCGTTAGTTGGTTAAACTGAAGTAACATTGTTAATTGCTCAAAAACGCTTGTCGACTGACATTGATAATTGATGTCAATTACAGAGTAATAATGATAGCTGGTAAATTGTAACAAAATGACGACTGCAAGCGAAAAAAAAATAAGCAAAACTTTAAACGGCAACACATAATATCGCGGCAACACAGAATATGAGAAAGCAGTGATATAAAATTGTGATGTACAGAGGTTTTTAAAGTTTCTTCTGCTTCATTAGCTCTACAACCTCAAGAGGTCTTAGCCTGACATATCTAGAATACTGGACATAATCAATATCGCAGCTAGTAATTGAGTCCTTACCCTTCCTACGGAGAAACGGTATGGGCTTTATAGAAGTACAAATTTAAAAAAATTAAAATGATTTCGATCACACGTATTTCAAAAAAAAAAAAAAAGTTGAGAAAAATAATCTGGGAAGCTACGAACGTTACAAAACATCTTGACAAAACGCGTTGACGATAACCGTCCTCGGGGAATATCAATGATGCTCGCTCGCGCCCGACGCCAAATCCGTTTCCTTCACACGTTATCCAACCAGAAACCGACCTGAGCATCAAAATCCGGCCACAAACAAGCTCACAACACACACACATGCACAGGTGGCCGACGTATGTTGGCTCCTTTTGCAGCCCCAATGCATCATAAGCTGTTGGGATGTTTGAAGGTAAGCGCGCACCTCGTACCCGGTGTCACCGGGCATCCGTACCAAACCGAGGTCGCGCGCACATGTGTGTTTACAGAAAGCTCTGGCAGCAATCATTTATGTAAGTATGTTGTTGTACTTTTTTTTTGCTTCTCTTCCTTCAGTTCGCTTTTGTAGCTGGGCACCGTTCGGAACAACCCTTGCCCGTTCACTATGCAGGTTGCTTTAGCATTTGCAACTTGATTTTCGAACGAAATCACTGCCTGTTGATCCGCATCGGCAGCTCAGGTTAGCTAAGTGCCGGTGGTCCCCACTGATGGTGTTGCCGAAGCAATGTGAAAGTGTGTTTCGGTTTACCCGCGCTGGTTTGCTGGTGGTGTTGAAGGAGCGTTCGGGTTTTCGGGATTTATCGCCGTCCGTCGCCGTCCGTTTCCCAGCGCGCAGGTCGCGCGAAGTTGATTACGCGATCGCGGACCGCATCGCCCTGGGGGCGCGCCATGTTGCATATGGCGGGCATGAGTGCCTTAGCGCTTTCAACGTGACATTTTCGAGCGAAGAGATAGTACAACCAAGATGGATCATCGAACAGTATGTGTGTGTGTGTGTGTGTGTGTAGACAAGGGAAGAGGTGAGTACAAGGGAAGGAGAGCAGTGGAGTCTTTCTGGCCTCGTAGTTTTTGCTGTTTCAAAATCGTTGCTGGTTATGTAAACTGGGACACATGTTTAAATATTGCATTAAGTATACACGTTAATGTGATTGGTCAGTGTTCATTTAAGCATACACACCACGGTTTGTAGAATAAGTTAAACAATATTTTACATGCCAAATTACGTCCATAAAAGAAATAAATTTTGGGAAGACCTAATAAATAATTGTTGGCATATGAATGATTGCTTAATCAATACAGTACTCGCATACTCTAACGTATATCCTAGATTGCAATTCTATGTGTGTCTGCGATTGGTCTTGCGGTGAATAGAAATTCACCCTACTAATTGTTTTCTTTTGGTCCTGGTGACATTCCGTCGTATGTTCCAAAAATGTATAGTAATTGTAAATCCAAGGATATGGAAGTCTTCATGTACTGTGAAAGTCTTTGTGGCTTATTGCTATATCCATGAGAGGAATTCGCACCAACATTTATAACTTCATAACCAATCGATATTTTTTCCTCCATCAAACGCTTTAGAAAATCCATGTTTGACTAATTATAGCTCCATCATAGATTCATGTCAAATCGATCAAAGACCTCCAATATTATATGTTATATGTCCTGTCTTGTAGATGTTGCTTATACCAGCTTTAAAATGACTTTTGAGACACTCCCGCACTGATTGCCGATAGCTAAGCTATTCTTCTTTTTTTTTTGGTGACATTTTCTTGTCTTGCATCGCTTCTTTCATATCTGGAAAATCGATCAAATTAAGAGCAGTCTGGAGCATATCTTAATGTTGTAATATATTGCCTTTTGCATCTGATATTCTAGGCCAAAACATGATCTCATCTACAATTTAGGTTTTTCTTGCTGATCGGATGATGAATGTCATTTGATCTGGCCCTTCATATATACACGCAAATACATACAAAAACGATATGCCAATACTTCTCATAGTTTTAATACCAAAAGAAGAAGGAACAGATCGATCAAAAACGCAAACATATAGTATATTGCAATTATCACAAATTAATCGATGATGGCTACGAGAGCGTATTTTGTTACTCGTGTTTTATCGTTGCTGCATTACGGGCACCGTATTCTGTTTACATCGTGCAAGTGGCTGTTGTAGATACGATCCTTTGCAGATAACTGCAACACGAGAAAGTGAAACCCGATTACAACCCTTCGAAAGTGTTCGCTCCTTTGCAGCTCATATCGCTTCAATCTGCAGCGCACGAGAGCAAGTCCACGCGCACCTAGCTTGTCGCCTTTTTTTCGGCAGTACAAGCTGTTTTTGTTTTTCACTCAAGCCATTCCAGAAAGGCACGAGCAAGTGGCACTCGTTTGCACAAATTTGTCATCCACCGGCGCACAGGAACGCGATCGTTATGGTAGGCCAATATCTGAAGCGCGCAACTCTTTACTTCCAGCGCCACCGCACAGCATCGGGCACACAGTTCGAATGTCGGAAACGTAGAGACACACACACACGCACAAGAAGGTGGTTAAAAAATTGAAAAACAGGTAAAATAAAACATCAGTCCCATCGGACCGTGGCGCGTGAAATTGGCTAAATTGAAAATGCATGTAATGAGGATAGCTGCTGCTGGTGCTGTCGCTGCTGCAACCGCAGAACATCGGACGGTTTGTGCAACAGCGGCATACATCCGACTGCATCGGCTGCATCAACCGTTCCACAAGCGTGTGGTGGACGCTTCCTGTATCTTTTATGAGCGTGCCAGGCATTTTTTCTCTTACTTTGCGCCGTTCAAGCATGTTCACCGACGCCCATGTCTTCGCGATGATGTTTTTTTTTCTTCTCTGCACTGCCGTACACAGACACACACTGAAGGACGTCGACGATATGAAGGAGGCTCACTGCAGGTTGGCTGGCCTTTTCTCGTGGTAAGGTGTGTAGTGCACATGCACCAACCAGACCGCTCTCTTTTTATTGAACATCATAATAATGATAATAATAACAATAATAGTAGTAATAGAAATAATGATAATAATATTCAAGCTGCTATAAAGCGCAGCGCCAGCCAAAGCAGTTGGGCTCGGATGCAAGAGGTACACAGCGGTTTGCAAGTTTGCCGTGTGCATGTCATCTTACGGTAGAGCCAATCTTCCAAGACGGTGCACAAATATAGCGTGAACACGACATAACAAAACGAGCTAAAAAGGCCGTCACAGTTAATAGTAAAATAAATGCGCATAAGATATAGCGACACGGTTGTTCACCGAGTGCTTTATAAATTGTTTATAAAAAAGTTGTTCCTTGCATATCCGTAACTGCTTACATATCAGCAATAACACACGTTTTAACTTATAATTTTTCATATTTATATCACTAAAGCATACATGCGAACTAATAAAGTTCGAACAAGTGTTAATTTGACACAGCATCTTTCAACCGTTGAATACTCATTTTATCTTCCTCATTATGAGCACCATTTTGCAATTTAATCACTGCGCGAAATGTCGTCCCGAGGATTAAACTTAATGATAACATACTTTTACTTTGCACATTGCCCCACAAATCGACAGCTCGCCAGTGCTGCTGCTACTGCTGCTGCTGGATGCAGTGGTCTGAAGAAAATTGTGCAACATTCGCGGAAAAAGTGCAGCACATTAAGATAAGGCCAACACACCGTGCCACCGTGCCGATGTTGCTGCACAAACGTTTGATAGTTACCGTTCATCTGTCAGCGATGTGGTTGGAAAAAGTGGAAAAATCACCATTTTGTGTCACAATATCAAGTGAAGCTTGCGGTGCAGAGTATGTCTCACTTCCTTTCACTTCGTTTAGATGGTTTGTGCGCGAACCATCCAGAAGGCGAAAGTCATTGGATTCAACAATTATGATAAAGATAGTGGGAAACTGAGTAGGAAATAGTGTTTTCCATTGCTGTGGGATCATTTATCATTGGGATGTTTTGTAGTAAAATGTGTCCCTATTGAAAATTGTTTTTGAACCGATACAGTCAACGTTTGAATTTAGATGTTTTACGTTGATTGGGAATAAATAATTGATCACTTAAGTGATTACACATCACCATTTATCTTAGTCGTTGCTTGTTTGAAGGTATAAATTTTATGATTGATAATAAGCAATATAATCAATCGATTTTGTTAATTACCATCTTAAATTTTAAACATATGAAGGTGAAGACAATTACGAGGAGATAAAAAGATATAATAGCATGACAAATGACAAGTCTCTTTAAACTAACCAATCAACGAACCATTAAAAATGTTAGTTATACGTAACAGAAAATTATCCTTTCGTTAAGTTTAAGACCAAAGGGGTCTTAGATGACATCAACCACATTATTTACATGTGATTTGAAGTATGATGTCTGAAATGCTCTAACGTAAATAGAAAAACTTCCGATGAAAACGCTTTGACACAATGTCAAACCTAAGCCACCATCAGTATTTATTGGCAGGGTTAGCTCATAGCATCAAAGCCTTAGAAATGTTGAAAACACGATCCAAAAAGGGCAGCGTTTATAAAACTAATAACCAAACTTGCAAATTCATAGCTAATGTTTGGCAAATAGTGGCTTAAAAATAAAAGAATTTTATACTGCAAACCATTTTTTTGACCAGCAAATGGGGACTATGACAGTAAGAAGACTTGTTGTACTTCTAAATATACTTATCTGCTTATGTTTTCGGCAGCTTTCTTGATAATTGTTAGCAGCTATCGAGCGTCGCGTTTATATTACACAAAAGTTTTTGAAACAATTAGTGGGAAAACAATACAATTTCGCTACAACCCAGGCGGATGTATTGACGACGTTCGTCTGCACTATCTGTTTGCTATGCTATGACATCTTGCTATGACTACGGTGCTGCGATTCTTACCTGCAAAGAAATAGAAAATAAATAAACATTCGCGGAATTAGTGATGATCATTAGCGAAACTTTGTTTTTATTTTGAAAAAGTTTTGTTGGAAATTAAAAGTTTAATGATACAAAATACCCAGATACTTGTACAGTGTAAATTTACATTGCTTTAGAATGATTGATTTATGACATACTATCAAAGAATTATTTTAGTTGAAGCAGATTCAACCACGAGAACAGAATAGTCTGTTGGAAGAGAAAACTTACTATGTACTCATTAATTCCACCATATTTATGGCGATATGGGTTTTTCGAGAAAATCATTTCCATTACAGACTGCTGCACTAAATTTTAACGAAAAAATATAGTCCACCATAGCGATGAATCTTGTTTACGTTTTAAACTCTATGCTATGCTGTCATCCGTACATCTGTTTCCGCTTCAATCCGTTCAACGTTTTAGTCCGTGCTTCTCGCTGGCGGAATGTCCTTTCCTTCAACTCAATTGAAGAGTTTGTCACCTGTTTCAAGAGTTTTCGTTCCACTGCTTTCGTTCGAACCGGAGGAAGACTAATCGTAATCATGGTACGACGGATGTGCAGAAGATTGCATCGAAATCACGATCAAATCAATCACATATATGCAGTCGGGACACGGAAACAAGGGTGCTGCGGATCTTGGTCTTGCCGACGTGAAACCATCGTAGAATCTGAGAACCGGATACATGTTTCTCCCATCTCAACAGCGGTGGGTAAAGATCGTGTAGATTCTTCCCTAACGGTTGTGATCCGGCAGCAGTACACATCAACAGAAGCGTATGTACAGGCACGCGTGATTTGCAGGAAAGTATGCTGGTGAGGATACGCACAACAGCGAAGAAAAGGCAAGGCAGTGTGTTCGGGAAGATGATCATATCCGCTCCAGACACGGCGGCGAGTCGAAAGCGATCAAGCGAAGCCGTTTACCGTGGGCACAAAACAAGTCAAGAGAAGTGCAATTTTTCCAATGGTACATGAATTGGTTCGTTCGGAAATCTCTCACACACTGCTTACGGTTGACATAAACCCTTGAGTTGTGTGCTTTTCGTGTTGTTTTAGGAAAGAAGGCCTCAAGATCACACCAGATGTATAACATAGAACAGATTCTCGATTTAATACTTTCCGTGTTGCGTAATAAAACCACCAACATTACAAGAAACAAATTAAATGACACAGCGATGACGAGTTGTGCAGTTAAGAGTTAATACGTTAGGTAGATTAATTTCAATCTGTTCGTCGACTACATACAGCTGCAACGAAAAGACGGAAACAGATAGGGAAAATGCTCTCCTCCACTCGACGGAAACTGCTCGTACGGGTGAATGAAGTCAGACACACTCTCATCGCGGCTTTGGCTGGCTAACAACGGACAACCAAACAACTCCGGGTTAGAGATGTTCACTTGAACAATGTTTTTTTTGCCAATTCTTGCCGTCGCACTGTATTCGTGTGGGCCCGATTTTGTCTGGGAAAATAATTCCAAGAGCAGCAGCATTCACAAGGACAGAAAAATATCGATCTTGCTTGTTTGCCTTGGTTGTCCTGTCCTACGCTGCGTGATTCTTCAGCTGGAATATGCCAGCTCTTAAAACATCGTGATGTTTTCTTTTTCTATCAGTAACTTCATATCAAACGTAAAGGTAGAATAATCAAATAAGATCCCACGGATATTCGCAACCAAGCACACCACACCAGTCGATGGCACTGTGTTATGGCAGGTGTATTTTCTAATGGTTCTTCACTTCTCGGGGTTTATTTTGCTCTGATCTGATGCTGTACATCTTTTCGTCTGTATTCTCCACTTCGGAGCAAAGGCACATCTGTGGTTCCGCGAACCTCTTTTAAGGAGCTCCGATTGTTGAACACCGACCAAGAATTCAAGCCAAAACAGTTTATTTTACCGATTTCAATACCAAACCGCGGGCCCCGATAAAGTGACCACAAATTATAGCCCCTTCACCATTTGCAGTATTTACTCTTGCACCAAAAACGCAAACTAAAGCGTACCAGCAGCAGCAAAAGAGGCAGCAGAGCAAATTGGCAGGTTTTTGTGCCAAATGACCGCCCGAATTGGGCAGATGGTAGGCTGAGATCGCATCAAACAGAGCATCAACTTCGTTTTTGGTGTATAATTTTCTGCATAACTCTGCGGCGGAACATTGATAAACAACTATCGGAAGGAATTTAATTTTACAATTACCGCACCTTTAATCGTTCGTTGCCGTTCGTTGTGGATGTGATTTGCGAAAACTGTGTGTTTGAGAATTCTTTCTGGATTGTTAAACATGGAAGAATAATATATACTTGTGCAGATTTCTGTATTCTAATCTTCCCGCAATAGATCGTTACACCCTCTTTTTACTGTGCGTTTAAGATTAGGACTGCTCGGGTCATGAAACTTTAAACAGGATGAAATGGTAATGAACCATTCCAGAGCTTTTCGTTTCACACAGAGACACCGAGGGATATTTTCCATGAAACAATCAGGGTTGTTGTAGTAAAGCACAAGGTGATGGATACCGCTCTGGATTTTCTCTTCGTTGTGCGCTTCGTTCTTTCAGGATCTGCTTCACAAGGACCGCACAACAAAAAAAAAGCACCAACCGGACTACTGGGTGGAAGTGAATTAAATTAACAGCAATCTGCCGCTTTCGGGACAGGTGAAAAAGAACCGGCACAAAAAAGAAACTTAATTAAACCGAAATGAAGTACCGTCGAAATGCACAGCAGCGTTGCATCACCACCAGCTCCTACCATCTCCCGAGCGGCACACACAACTTTCCTTGATTTCTTTAGTTTTTTTGTGTGTGTGTGAAGTGATGCTGACCATTGCAGCAGGCAGCAAGCCGTTGCCAAATTGGGACCAGGGATCAAGGATGCTAAATGAGGATTCTGTAAGGTGCCATCTGTGCGCTTCCATTACGGTGGCGCTCCTTGAACTGGCAACAACCACCGTTTAGCCGCTCGGGGGAAACAGCCGTGCAAAAGAAAGCCGGCCAATGTGGTTGAGTTAAATATGATAAACGGTCTCGGTAGCTCCGGCACTCGGAAATAATGTTAATTAAGTTGTTTTAAATACTGGGGCCCTATACTGACCCGACGCGAAGGCCTGAGATATTTGTCTTCTTTTTAGTGAGGTTCTATTTTGATGAGATTTTTGCTTGCTGTGCTCATAGCTGTTCTGTTAGGACTAATTTTCTTGGACGAAGAAGGGTGAGATAAGATAAGTTTTTTTTTTTATAAAATAATAAGATAAGAGAATGAGCTGTATAATGCTTTTCCGGATTAACGACTTTAGAGTTGATTCTCGATATTGTTATTTCAAGGCACAAGTCTAAGTTTTCATGATTATTTCGCTCATCTTATTACATCTATGACCTCACACTGATGAAGCATTGACCTAACAAAGCGTGCTATTTTGCAGGAGTTTTAAAAAATGTAGACGAATTATTGCGAAACAAACAAACGTATCGATAATGTTGTCCTAATGAAGACGTTACGAGACACCTGGGGACGTGACGTGACGTCAGCCCCAAAAGACATTAAACTAGTTCACCATAAATAAAACATTATCTACCACCAGGTACACGTTGTTTCCACCGTCGTTAAGCTTGTGGGTCGTAAAAATCGACGCTAAGATGAAGTTAATTAGCTTCCCTGGGCAATGCTGTCACCGGGAGACAAAACATCAATTAGTTAGCCACGCTGCACCACACTCACACTCACACAGAGATGTTGGCACAGATGCCAACCCGCCAATTCCCCCCCAGAAAGGACGATTTCACTGTCTACGAATTGATAGCAGAGTTCGTTGTTAACATAGCAGTCTTTCCAATAGGCCTTAAAGATAGGCAAGAACGCCTCTACACATTTGCAACGACTCAGCATGAGTTGTGTGATACGTTTGAAATGGTTATCACATTCGATGGCTCACGAAGGTGAATGAATGATGATGGTCCATGCTCACAGTATAAGCGACGGACCGACGGCAAACAAATTGATCCATAACCACGCTGAAAACGGGCAAACTGATATGCTCGTTATAAATCAATCGCACCCAAACGCCTACGAAAATAGGGCCAGCCAACCACCAGCCAGTCAGCAGGTGAGCGAACGTTGAATTTTGTTTGCTAGATAACTCAGTGTATGCGATGGCTGTAATGGTTAAACTCACACTCTTCACAGGGCGATTGATTTCCATTAGCATCGTCGTTCATTCACACGGTCTGGAGCCTTGCCTTGAGGTCCACCGTACTGTGCCGGATCGCTCATTCTGCTGGCTTGGACGACCGGTGCACATATCGTTGCAGAATGGGTGAATTCCAGCGAAACGCTATGGTTCATTTCGTGTGACTAAGATGGAGGTTACGTAGAATGAAAAGTGAATCTAACATGAATATCGATTCTTCGCTGTGACATTAGAATATGGAAATGTCTCTAAAATTTTACTGATTTATTCATTAGATGGGGTCTATGATGACCTCAGCCTCAGTTTTTTTTTACATTTTGCAAGACTATAATGTTCCTAGTTCTTTATACAAACTGGCAGGGAAAAACTAACCAGCGTCAATAGTATTAAATTTTATTCGAGCAAAATTCAAAAATTGAAATCGAGTAGATGCTTGAATAATCGTTTCTTTTGATTATTTATCGAGCTTCTTTTGCACGTGTCCGCTCATGTCACTAATGCTCTAGAATGTAAACAAATGGTTTTAAAGTAATAATAACTATAAAATAGTTTATATTGTTATAGGTTTATACTGCAATTTCTTAAAGCTTTGGCACATTTATTCTGAAAAAACGCATGCAAGTTTGTGATGCGCTTGGCGAACCTTAGTGTTTGATAGAAAATGATTTAAAATTTTAAGATTTTTTTTTGCTGATGTCAGCATAGACCCTAATGATGGCTCACATAATATATCAGTTTATATTCCAAATAAATTGATATCTGCCATAAAAATCCGGAGGGAGAAATGATTGTTACGGTTTCTGAATGTTGGAATGAATCTTTAACAGATGCAGCTCAAAACTTCTAGTTTTCTATTTCCAATCCTCACGAACATCGACAGAGTAGACATAATGTTCCTAGTTCTTTATACAAACTGGCAGGGAAAAACTAACCAGCGTCAATAGTATTAAATATTATTCGAGCAAAATCCAAACATTGGAATCGAGTAGATGCTTGAACAATCGTTTCTTTTGATTATTTCTCGAACTTCTTTTGCACATGTCCGCTCATGTCACTAATGCTCTAGAATGTAAACAAATGGTTTTAAAGTAATAATAACTATAAAATAGTTTATATTGTTGTAGGTTTATACTGCAATTTCTTCAAGCTCTGGCACATTTATTCTGAAAAAACGCATGCAAGTTTGTGATGCGTTTGGCGAACCTTAGCGTTTGATAGAAAATGATTTAAAATTTTAAGATTTTTTTTTGCTGAAGTCAGCATAGACCCAAATGATGGCTCACATAATATATCAGATCGGGTGGCCCGGTGGTGATGCGACAGCGGCGCCTGTCTTCACACGGCAGGACCGGGGTTCAAGTCTCATCTGGGCCGTTCCCCCATAGTGAGGATTGACTTTCCAACTATGCGGTATCAATTAGTCTAGTAAGCCAGAAATGGCAGGCATGACCTTAAGAGGTCGTTAGGCCAAGAAAGAAGAAGAAGATAATATATCAGATTATATTCCAAATAAATTGATATTTGCCATAAAAATCCGGAGACAGAAATGATTGTTACGGTTTCTGAATGTTGGTATGAATCTTTAATAGATGCAGCTCAAAACTTCTAGTTTTCTATTTCCAATCCTCACGAACATCGACAGAGTAGACATCATCAATAGTTTTATCCAAGTTGATTTGAATCTCCCTCGGGAAAGAAATGACTGTTTTATAATGATGTTAAAACAAAGCAATTTTGAAGCTCAAATTATCCTCGAACGTTGTTTAGCACACATTACCCCTATAAAAACGAGCATTGGAATGTTTTCCCCAGGCTCCGTTTCAGTTTGCTGCTGGAATTGAATTGATCTTCAGCAACCGGGTATACGCAGTTCTCATGCTGAAACAAATTCCACAAGGAATTGATAAAATAATCCTACACCTCCTACGCAAAGGCACAGAGAAAGAGTAGATGACTAAACCTCCAGCTGTTATGTGTCTTTCTGTGTGGCGGCGGCATCGAACACGAACAGTGTTTGTGATTGATTCGTTTGCCGATTACATCCCGCCCCAACGGGAGTAGTGGGATAAAGCTGGGAGCAAATAAAAGGGGGTGTGAATTAACCCCAAACCACGCGAAAGAAAGCCCCGAAGAGAAGAATTGACTTAATTTACCTTCCCTCCTGGTAGTTGCTTTACCACGGTACACCACCACGGTAGGTAAGGAAGACATCCGAAACAAACGACCGTCGGACCATCAACCTCTCATCAACAACATCATTGATGTGGATGTGGTTTGGTAGATCAATCGTCACGAATGATGGAAACAGAAAAAGGGCTTCACACACAAAAACCAGCAAAGCAACGAAAAAAATACCCCGTTCATTGAATTCCTCGGATGATTCTGGCACGATTGACCACCCATCTTTACTAAACGCGGATGTTTGGTGGGTTAATTGGTGATTTTCTTACTATTAATCGCTCAACTTCTTCGCCTCGCCTTTCACGGCACGAGTGGCACCGGGATGGAACCGGCGTTTCTTCTGTTCGTCAGCTTCGCTTTGCACGTTCTCTTTGCCCTTATTTGCTTGCGTGGCAACGCAACTCCAACGCAAGCGATCGAACACATTAGGACTAGAGGACTCTCTTTCTTGCGCTTTCCTCTTCATCGCCGTCGCGAGTCGTCCCATTTGGCGCGGGTTGGATTATGTGCCGGTCTGTGAAAGTTGGCTAATTTGTTTATAAGTATGATTAAATGGTGCCGCTAATCGTTTGTTTGCGTTTGTTGTTTATGTCTTTGGGTCTCTTTTGCGGGTGCGGTGGCGTGCGTAGCATTAGGGGGAGACATAGTGTGGATGAAGGGTGCGTAATGCAGTTGCGCGATACACGATGAAACCGATCAGTATGTATATTGATGAGCGTCGCTTGGGTGTGATAGGTGTAAACATTGGAAGTGATGGAACTAATTCATTAGTCAGCTTAGTTTGTAACAGTACAGTGAAAACAATTGACTATTTGTGATGTGATGGTTTACATAAATGATTCAGTATCTAAAGAGGCAAAGAATGAGGCTCCGTCCTGCTAGAAGAATGCAATAATCCACAACTTATTTATACATCACACTCTTCCTGCATCACGCTCAGCTGGGAAGTTCTGGGCGTTGCATCGCATGTTTCACAAGCATCACGTGGCAAATGCTGCAGTGCAACGGACAAAAAAGGGCTTTGAGTTTGACAACGTAATATGCACCCCATTCATCCCACCGATTACCAACAACCTAACACATACACTATCCGTGTTCCCGATACAATTTACGCCACGACAACACCGAACCGAACCGAGAACCGTCCGTCACACTGATATAGCAGCGCATTTGTTGTGCCCTTTTTTTCTACGCCGCACGAGAACGCTCGTTGAGAGTGCAGCAGCTCAACTCTTTTGGAGGTGGTTGATGGAAATACGGAGCACGTGTTTGCATGTAAAACTGATTGAGCGTGAGAGAGAGGATTGGGGCGATACAGAAGAAGCAGTAAACACGACGTACCGAAAAGCGACGCATTTAGCTACCCTTGAAAACCATCAAAGTCCACCACCAAGAAGTGGAAACAAAATCGACAACGACGACGACGGCAACAACACAACGTGGCGCGCAGTTGGCCGCCGCAATGGCGACGGCGTAAACAAAACCATACCGCGGCTTGGTTGGTTGGCAGTGCTGGGATTTTCCACTGCGTACACACACTGATGATGATGCTGCTGCTGGTGCACGACTTTTTGTGCCACATTTGGTTGCGGTGAGGGCACTCAACCAGCCTCCAAACAAACAGCCAGCAACAAGTGCAGTGATCATGTGTTTATGTTATTTCTAAACTGAACCTATTCGCTTATGAAGGAACAACATTTAGAACGATCTGTGTGTTCGTTTTCTATTTTGTTTTGTTTTCTAAAACGAAACTCCACGCTGCACTGCTTCTGTCGCATTTAGCGTTTGGGACTGATTAACGCCTGCACGATAAACAATGCTTGAGTCACACACTCTCACAGAGGACAACAACAAATCAAAGAATGTTGTTGTTTTATATTTTACAACATTTACAAACATTGCAAGAAGAGAAGATGCGTAGTACGGAAGAACGTGAACCTTAACTTGGTATTTTAATCACCTTTAAGCAATATTATCAAAATTGTACTTAATCACTGCAACAGCTTCATTTTATCCGAGACAACTAATCACACACTTGAATATAAGATCTTTATTCACTTTTGTGCTTAATAGTTTTCAACAACACAACACATCATGATGTAAACACAGTAGTCAAATCGGCAAACAATGTCACAAACAAATCAATGCACCACTAGACTAGAACCTCAACTAGCTCGCACGACTGACTTAACGCAACTGAGTGATGATGCGAGGAGCCGATCTCGCACAGACTAACGAACGGAACTTAGACCCCATTAGTGCACCAGTACTCACAAGCATTGGTAAGTGTTTTGGTGACGACATCATCGGCTGCCCGTTGATAATACAGCGCACACGGTACACGCATGTAACGTGTTAGCCACTGAGTGAGTCATCGTATCGCGCGTCTACCCAAATGGATGCAAAACGGTATGACTAATAATCGAGCTGTTGCTGCACTTTTGAAACTCAAACCAACGGTTAGATCGTAAGGAAGGTTTTACTTCCTAGTATTGCTGCAACAGGAAAAATCAAGATCTTGCGAGAAAATTCTTTGCACACGGCAAAATTCCACATGAGATTCTACTTGAGACAAGCTGTAGAACTGATTGGAAGTAAATAAAAAAACACACACAACGCAACGCAATTGAATTAGAGATGACGTTTTTAATGTGTGATTAATTTTTGAGAATGTTAAGTTTGAGCTGCGAGCATATGGCTCAGCTCAAGAATCGAAAAATTTTGGTCGAATGGTGTGACGTACATTTTTAGTAAGTTACTCAACATAATTAGGACCGATCTTGATAAGCAATTCGCAATGTTTTATAAACACAGGATGATTCATTACTTAGGGTATGGTCAAATGGAGTGGCTGGCCGAATGTTGCTGGCGAAATGTATGGAATTTGACAGCTTGAAAAGTTGCCAGCCACATTGTTGCTGGACAAACCAATGGTTAGATCGTAAAACCTTCCACTTCCTAGTATTGCTGCAACAGGAAAAATCAAGATCTTGCGAGAAAATTCTTTGCACACGGTAAAATTCCATATGAGATTCTAGTTGAAACAAGCTGTAGAGTTGGTTGGAAGTAAATAAAAAAACACACACAACGCAACGCAATTGAATTAGAAATGACGTTTTTAATGTGTGATTAATTTTTGAGAATGTTGAGTTTGAGCTGCGAGCATATGGCTCAGCTCAAGAATCGAAAAATTTTGGTCGAATGGTGTGACGTACATTTTTAGTAAGTTACTCAACATAATTAGGACCGATCTTGATAAGCAATTCGCAATGTTTTATAAACACAGGATGATTCATTACTTAGGGTATGGTCAAATGGAGTGGCTGGCCGAATGTTGCTGGCGAAATGTATGGAATTTGACAGCTTGAAAAGTTGCCAGCCACATTGTTGCTGGCCAGATTCAATCCAGTTTGTATTTTTGCCAGCAACATTCCTATATTCACCTTGGTCGTTAGATGACGTTCCTGCCGCTCCGGGAAAAAACTTCGGGAAAAAGCTCCGGGAAAAGGCGATGGAATTCTCCACTCCAAAATCGATATCGATGACTCGAGTAGTTCTGGACATTGCAATTTATAATTATTCATAGTTTAAGTAAAAGATCTATAAACAAGTTTAAGCAGAACAGCCACACAAAATCATCTAAGTTTTGATATGGTTGTATCAAAACAAAAACAAACACACGTTTGACGTTTGGTGGATGTCAAAGTTATCCATGTTGCCAGCCACTTCCATTGACCAGCCATGCCGAAAGTTGCCGAGCAACCAAGTGGCCAGCCACTCCATTTGACCATACCCTTATTGCGTCATCAAAATCCAAATGTCATGGAAGCTTTTTTGTAATGACGTAGGGAAATTCTGTTTCATTTTTGGTTCGCGGTTTCATAAAGCTTTATCGGTAGGATATTGGAGTCCGATAAGCATTCCCGATCGAAGTAAGTTTTATCATGCACTAGTATCCATTCCACGCGTTCCGAGCGATGCTGCCCGGGACATTCAATTAAATTTTTAATCACAACGATACACGACAAAACGTTAGAGCACGTATCCCTGGTCATGGTATGTACTTTGTCGAGACACACACTCCAAAAGGTAGAACGATCTACAAAGGTACCGCCACGGAAGGCACTGCTGAATGTCGTCGTCATTTTATCTTAGTTGCAATTCAATTTAGTTACAACCAACCATTCCACTTATTGGTTGGATAGAATATAGAACAATTCTATCGTCGGTGTGGCACTGCACTGTTGATTCTGGGACCATCGTCGCTAAAGCTCTAAAGCTTTTGCGCAATTGTCCAGCACCTTTGGTCACTGTTTCGTATGCCCGGCCGAAAAGGATTGCAAATTGGAAAAGTTTCAATGGCTAGATGAACTTTCCCTCTTCTCGCTGAGCACAACCGATACACAAATTAGCGGACATATGCGGGAGGGGGTCTTTAAACGTAAGCGGAGGCAAGGACCCACAGGTGACCCCTACAATGCCCATGCAGTTGTCCCAGCAGCGAAAGTTTCTCACCCAACGGGGGCCTCCTTGTTACAGAATACACAGGTCAATTTCGTTCGTAGCCTAACGCCTAGTGCCTTTGGTTGCCAACGAACCACCAGAAAAAAGGCTGGTGCCAGTGAACGATTGTAAGCCAATATTTCATTGCAGGCGTCGGTAGCAGACAATCCGCCAGGCCGCGTTCCCCAGTAGCATCTCACGTTCTGGGTTCGATGAAAGTCGATGCTCTGACCCATTCGCCCAACGCCCGCAGCGAAAAGAAGGACACCGAGCCGTGGAGCATTTATGATTGGGGCACGTCGAGAACGGATGCTGGTGCCCGATGGTTTACTGATTCCTGTCCAACCCTGCACCGAACCACAAAAGGGTGTTCGATTTGATTTCTGGTCCTTTCCAATGCATAGTTGGAAATGAAGTCAGCTCAAAGCGTCGTTTGGCGCCACCGGCAGACGAGAAAGTTCTGGGCGATCATTTCATTTATTCGGTCCTGGTGTAGAGGTGTGCGCCCCGGTTGTGTACGTGTATTGTTTTTCTATTTCCAATCATTTCTCTTTACACCGGTCTCGTTGGACAGTGTGCTAACATCACTTCATCAAGGCGCTTGCTGCTATTGCTATTGCGTTTACTGTGACTGCGGCGTATCTTGTCGGCAAAAGTACAACTTTCAATACGCAAGGCAAAACTTTTGACAACAGGCTATAGAATCGTAAACACAACGCCTTGGCAATAATTCATACTTTCATTGGCCTTCTACTCGTGGTTTCCTCTGCCGTTGCTTCCTAACTCCTCTACATTCTACACCACTCAATCGGCACAAACCGAAAAGCTCTCCAGAAATGCCCGGATGCTACCGTTGGCAAGGGAAGACCCGAACTTTGCACGAGCAGTTCGAAACAATCGAACGTTGGAATTAATTCATCGGGAACCGCGCGCCGTTCTGGTTTTCATCCATTTCGAGTTCGACCGAGAAAATGAATAAGCTTTGCCTCACGACCGAGCGGGCGTTTAAATTATTAAAACGATAAAAAGCAAAGAAGGGTGAAAGTCGGTACACGGAACCGGGGAGATAACTTTCGCTCGCGTTTCATCATAAAACTGTACTCAGGCTACTTGCTACCTTGACGCCGAGAAAGACACGCTGCTGTATTCTTCAGCAAGCAAAACTTTCACAAGCACGTAACGAAATCATCTTTTTGGCAAAAGAAAGGATATGAAAAGGAAACGTGGCTCCACTACCGCCGATTCATTACAAAAGTTAAACGGGATTACTACACCAGACGCTCGATGGACGACGCTCGACAGAAGCTTCTTAGAAATGGGGGGAACCGGCCATTTTGCACCGGAGCTTGCTGTTGCTACTACTGTTTGCACTCCTACTCGGGCGGGTTGAAATTATTTCATTATGATCGTACTTAGATCCAATAAAAGTAATATCCACCAGTACCACCGGCAGCGGAAAGTTTTCCGATCCTTGACTAAGCGATCGTTTTATTGCCGTTGGGGTTCGTTTTATCTCGCAACGCTAATCAGATTAGACGATACCAAAACCACAAATGGTACGGTGGCAGCTGCTTTCTTTTCGAAACAGTTTTCAATTCATTTTCTAAGGCATCGGATGTTTCGGAAAGGGATGATCCTGTGATGGCGGAAAAGCCTTACCTCGTAACAGCTGCGCGGCTAGAAACATATCCCTCAGGTGCGCCGGGAGCATATGCAGTGCGGACAGCGAATCGACACCGGCAGTACCCAGTTTGCTGTTCATCTTCGCACCCAGCTGGTGGTGATGAAGCGGATAATGGTGTGGATGATGAAGGTACTGCTGCTGCTGCTGATGCTTCAACGGGTGCAGGTCGGATTTACCTCCGATCGGTGCTTTGGGATCACCTTTCGGTTCCCGGCTGGAGGCACTCGCGTGCTTCATCTTAGCATTGGTGGACATGGTTGTGGCGGTGGACGTTGTAGTCCCCGACGTCAAAGTCGTGGTCGCCGTCATCGTTGCAGTGTTAGCCCGTGTAGTTGCAGCATGACTTTCGGCGACACCATCCGTACTACACGAGTTTGTGCATTGTTTCATGATACGACGATGAACCTTGAGCTTAGCTTCCACCGTTAGTGGAGTCGTGCATTGGATACTGGCCGTAGCTCTTACTCTTTTCGTTTGCAGAAAACTGGGATTCAATACTGGGTGCGATATTGCAAGATCTTAATTTAAAAACGAAAAGACCGCTGTTTGCGTCTGCAGATAAAAAGAAAAACTAAGTTTTCCAGGTTTTCGTACAGGAGGTAATCTGATTACCGATGATGCTCATGTGTTTCAGGCTAACGTTCAGGATGACTGTGACTGTTGTCTTTTTAATGCACTCACGGTTAAGTTTACTTTGTTGTTGTTGTTGTTGTTGTTGTGGTACAGTATATCTGTATTCGCAGCCAATAGGGGCTCCACTAATAGCGGTTGCGTTACTGGAACAACGTTATCGGAGCAACGGTTTTGCCACTAGGAAAACATTCAAACCAAAACTTAACAAACGTATCAACAGTGCTGCATATTTGTTTTATCCATATCGATACACCTCTGATGCCACGGCTGTGCTACAACTGTCGATCTCCCTCATCTTGATGCTCGTATCGCTCAGTTGGATGGCTACAAAGACCGGCACCGTTCAGCA
>KZ061815.1:26949-39397 GCA_002091835.1 Anopheles maculatus
AATTGGCTTTCCAAACAAAACGGACACAATTGGCAATTACATGACTCAATTTTGGATATTCATAAACAACAACACACAACTGTTCAAGATTCTCGAGTGTCAGAGAGTGTCGGAGTGCTATCGGTATGATCTTTGCATACGGTACCAAATTACTTGTAGCACAGGACCGGCTGCATTTATTAAGCATTACTCTTCCATCTCATCCTGCCATCCTCAGGGTGTAGTATTTTATAGAAACATAGAACGGTATCCTTTTGTCCCAGTTTTGTTACTCTAACGTTCACCTCCTCTATCTGTGAGTGCAGCAGTTCACCATAGCACGTTTATCTTCTACAGCTGGCAAAATGAAAGTTATTTCATTTCCAACCTTCACTGGGAACGCTGGGATTGTGGTCAAAGTGAAAGCCGGAACCGAAGTGTATGCATTTTTGTATGTTTTTTTGTTGTTGTTGTTTCGTCGTCGTGCACAGGAAGGAAGGAAGGCTTTGGGACTTATGGTTCACGGAGAAGTGAGCCATAAAAAGTCACCAGCCATAACCACACCAGACCCGGGGTCGGGGTCTGCTGATGAGCTGGGAAAAATGTCCGCCTTACTGGCGATGGCAGTAAGTCCCGCCAGTTTTAACAACTGCTGAAAGCTCGTCCACTCGAAAGATTAACAGCGGGATAAGAAGAAACTGCGCGCGCGAGCGGTTTGTAGGTTGGATTTATGCAAATAGTTTGTTTGTTTCTACCACCCCCAGGTTTGCCTCGTGCTACGCCTTTTGGTGGCAACATAATTGAATTTTCGGCAAATTCGAAGTACAACCACCGTACGGCAACGAAACTTGTCCCGCTGTTGTGAGTATGTGCCTAGGATAAGGGTTTAGGGTTTGTTTTCGTGAGAGCACGGCACGGCGAAAGAGGAGCGCAAACGGAAGGTGTTTTGGAAAGTGCCATTTCCGCAACATTTATCGCACTCTGGCGGTGGTGGTGGCTGGCTCAAAAAGAAAGAGAACTTGCAGCATAAACACAAATCGTGAACCAAACGGGGACTCGCATGTAGCCTGGCGGTTTGGGCCTGAGAGTGTGAGAATTTTATGATCATTGTTTCGTGGCCTCTATTCGTTGGATCATATTTCAGTGCCGATTTGGGACGGCACTTGTCGAGTGGCCGGGAAGACGCCCGGAGATATCTTGATGGGGCGACTTCGCTGTTTCGCTGCTGAACTTTTGCACAGCATCCAATCCGATGGTGATACTTGCACCAGACATACGTGTGTTGCAGGTGGAAAATGGAAGCAGCCGCAGTAGTTTAGTTTGTGAACAATTGCATATTTATGTTTCTTGACTTTTTGTGACCTGTCCCGGAGCGCAGGCTGTATGCACCATTGCCAGACGAATTCATGTGGACTGTTTAAATAAGACTTAGGGCTATATATTTTGCGAATTTTCCACACGAATATTGTACACTCAAGTTGTTCGGTAAACTGCTTTCGTTCTAGATACCATAAAGCGAGATATTGAAGACATAAACACAGTTACAATAAAATATTGACAGCTTTTTCATTTATGACTAAGTATGCGAATTTTATGGGACTTCACTAAATTTGCTATTCAAGATTGAGTCCTTGCCGTCAAACATCTCGATTCACCACACGCGGCACATGTCATGCAGGCGATTTGGTAGTCTAGGCTCGATCAGGACCAGGCCATAATGTCAACGGTCGTGTGCGTGCACACAATAGCTGCTGCCGAAAATGGTTGAGTATCGACTTTCAAAACCCATTCTGCACACGGGAACCACCTGAACAAGAAGCAAGCGTGAGGTCAGTTGACGGCCTTTTCGGAGGTTTGACATTCGCATCGTTTAATCTGTCATTTGCATCCGTAATGTAGCTGTCAAGTTGACACAAAAACCACGCAATCGTGGTGCTGGTGGTTGTGAGGAAGAGCCCGATATTGTGTTACCCACGGGTATAATGATCCGTTTTGTGTTCCTTTTTTTTGCTTGCGTCTGCGTCTATTTCTCAGCAAAGTCCACAGTATCCACATTCGCAACGAAATCTATTTCCGCGTTCATACTATATCGTCCGGATCAATGTCGGCACAATAGAGATTCGTGTTCGTGTGATGGTGTTTTGGGTTTTGCTGAATATCATCATCATGATGCGTTTCTCCACAGTGATCATTACGAAGCGTGCCAAATTGTGGAAATAACGGAAAAAAGCAAGCTGAAGATGAAGCAAATAAATAGCACAAAATTGTCAAAACACACCAATGTGTCCACGTCGTCTCGGGTGCTTTTGCCGAACGAAGGTCGGTCGGTTGAAGCAAAAGAAGCAAGAAAACAATGTCTGTGTTTCCTCGCGTGAACCAAAAGTTCACGATTGTCATTTTTTTCCAATCCCCGCTTCCCTTCCCTTCGCTCTTCCTAGCAGCCTATATCTTTCGTCTTTGTTTTCTGGCTTTGAGGAGAAACTTTTGCTAATATGTTGTGCAAAGGAAGCGCCTGACGACGATGAGGATTTGCGTGTTTGCCCGTCGGCTGGAATTTTGAAACCGAACTCCAATGTCACACACCCAGCAGGACGGAAGGAGGACGGCGCGTTGTTGTTACCCGTGGTGTCGAGGATGGTGAGCCGATGTTATGTTAATTTTGAATGTCTCGATGTCGCAAATTGATCGGACTGTGGTGCGTTATCTATCGCTACCGATCGCAATATTCACCCGACAGGTAGGGGGTTAATATGTTGCGAGATTGAAAATGATTTCTTCTTGGAAATAAGCTATTCTTTCAAAATAACCTTTAGCGTAATCTAATAATAGAATATGCAGATATGGGAACGATATGAAGAATATAATGTCATTTATATCGGAAACAGATAAGACACAAGGAAGTCCAAAGTAGCGATAATATGTCAGAATGATATTAAGCATTAATTTCAATTCAATCATATGGCTGGTATGTTATATGGGGATCACTTCGAGTATTTGACTTCAACTACTAAGCATTCTCCGTTTAGTTTGACCTTTTTGTTAGTTCGCACGTGTTCCATGTGGATAGTTTATATGGACCAGCAGGTTGTGCGAATCAATTGTATCCTCAACATCCACTTTCGGTGCGTCAAACCTGTCACATTAGCGCGCGCTGGAAGCGAACGGTGATATTTTAAGTAGCTGAGATGCTGTAAGACACCCTAGGCAAATTGTGGCCCGGTCGTCCGAAAATGGGGACGAACGCGAGGCGATCGTGTGCGGTTTGCTGAATAATTCATGATCTTTAGCTTTTGAGCAAACACACACACACACGCACACAAGTATACAAAGTCCCGGTACGGATGTTGCCAAACTTTAAGGTGGTTTTGCAACGTTTGCTGCTGCTGCCCGTCAGCGTTCACCATACACAAGAAGCTCGTCACGCAATTTTTGGTCCTCCCGATCTCCCCCCTGCTGTGGTTATTTGACGTTTCATGGACAAGGCATGTTTCGCCGTTGCGAGAGTGATCTTGCTCAAATACGTGCGCCAACAGTAAACAAGAGGCACGAGCGATAAGCATCTTCGCATCCAATCAACGAATTCTCAACCGTTCGCTATGCCCAACCTGCTGCCACGAGAGCATCCCGCAGTGATACTGTTTTTTTGGGGCTGGGTCGACCACCAGCCTTTTTGGCATAAATCTCCATTATGTGCAGTAAAAGGGCTGACCGGAAGGTTCGTGACAAGACTGCCTAGTTGGCACCTTTCGAGTTCTGAACGCTGGTATAAAGTGGGTTAACATGGGCTTGGACGACACTCGTCGAATGGCGCAGTCTTGCTTGGTCGTACGTAAGAAGCTGTGTTTCGTTTTCTTTATTACCAAAACTAAAAAAATATACAATTGCTGCAGCAATGCATCAACAACGCATTGCGACCGGGAAAATATCCGAAAAATGCAGCACAACAACATTAGTAGATAAAAGAGCAGTCGGCGATGTCGCCAAAAACGTATCGCTTCTTGGCAATAAAAACGCACTGGCAAACATATTTTATGTGACCTTTTTTTTATTTTCCGCATACGGTTATTTTTCTGTCAACAATTTGTCTTTCTAGCTAGTTGCCAAATCTGACGCCAACTCGCACGGAAGGAAGGTGTGTACGAAATGCAGACACTATATAAAAATAATCTACTAACGTCTCAGAAAACGTATGCGCAAGTACTGGTAGACATTTATTGGAAGTACATAAACTGGAGATAGACGTGTAGAGAAATGAGTATAGAGGATAAGATTGGATCGGGTTAAAGAAGAAGGCTACACAAAAGGCTGCGCGCAAAAGGATGAATAAAATCACAATTTCTTAAACAAACAAATGTACCGAAAAGACATCATTATTATCCTTCACTTGTAAGGATCGTTCGACAAGTGCAAAAAGCTTGTTCGAAAAGCAAACCAACTAAAGGAAATGCAACGAATTGAATTATAATGAAAGGATTATCGTTGTGAAATAAAATCCTCCTAGCAAAAGAAGATGTTTTCCAAATAATAGAATATGCAGATATGGGAACGATATGAAGAATATAATGTCATTTATATCGGAAACAGATAAGACACAAGGAAGTCCAAAGTAGCGATAATATGTCAGAATGATATTAAGCATTAATTTCAATTCAATCATATGGCTGGTATGTTATATGGGGATCACTTCTAGTATTTGACTTCAACTACTAAGCATTCTTCGTTTAGTTTGACCTTTTTGTTAGTTCGCACGTGTTCCATGTGGATAGTTTATATGGACCAGCAGGTTGTGCGAATCAATTGTATCCTCAACGTCCACTTTCGGTGCGTCAAACCTGTCACATTAGCGCGCGCTGGAAGCGAACGGTGATATTTTAAGTAGCTGAGATGCTGTAAGACACCCTAGGCAAATTGTGGCCCGGCCGTCCGAAAATGGGGACGAACTTGCTGAATAATTCATGATCTTTAGCTTTTGAGCAAACACACACAAACACACACACACAAACACACACACACACGCACACAAGTATACAAAGTCCCGGTACGGATGTTGCCAAACTTTAAGGTGGTTTTGCAACGTTTGCTGCTGCTGCCCGTCAGCGTTCACCATACACAAGAAGCTCGTCACGCAATTTTTGGTCCTCCCGATCTCCCCCCTGCTGTGGTTATTTGACGTTTCATGGACAAGGCATGTTTCGCCGTTGCGAGAGTGATCTTGCTCAAATACGTGCGCCAACAGTAAACAAGAGGCACGAGCGATAAGCATCTTCGCATCCAATCAACGAATTCTCAACCGTTCGCTATGCCCAACCTGCTGCCACGAGAGCATCCCGCAGTGATACTGTTTTTTTGGGGCTGGGTCGACCACCAGCCTTTTTGGCATAAATCTCCATTATGTGCAGTAAAAGGGCTGACCGGAAGGTTCGTGACAAGACTGCCTAGTTGGCACCTTTCGAGTTCTGAACGCTGGTATAAAGTGGGTTAACATGGGCTTGGACGACACTCGTCGAATGGCGCAGTCTTGCTTGGTCGTACGTAAGAAGCTGTGTTTCGTTTTCTTTATTACCAAAACTAAAAAAATATACAATTGCTGCAGCAATGCATCAACAACGCATTGCGACCGGGAAAATATCCGAAAAATGCAGCACAACAACATTAGTAGATAAAAGAGCAGTCGGCGATGTCGCCAAAAACGTATCGCTTCTTGGCAATAAAAACGCACTGGCAAACATATTTTATGTGACCTTTTTTTTATTTTCCGCATACGGTTATTTTTCTGTCAACAATTTGTCTTTCTAGCTAGTTGCCAAATCTGACGCCAACTCGCACGGAAGGAAGGTGTGTACGAAATGCAGACACTATATAAAAATAATCTACTAACGTCTCAGAAAACGTATGCGCAAGTACTGGTAGACATTTATTGGAAGTACATAAACTGGAGATAGACGTGTAGAGAAATGAGTATAGAGGATAAGATTGGATCGGGTTAAAGAAGAAGGCTACACAAAAGGCTGCGCGCAAAAGGATGAATAAAATCACAATTTCTTAAACAAACAAATGTACCGAAAAGACATCATTATTATCCTTCACTTGTAAGGATCGTTCGACAAGTGCAAAAAGCTTGTTCGAAAAGCAAACCAACTAAAGGAAATGCAACGAATTGAATTATAATGAAAGGATTATCGTTATGAAATAAAATCCTCCTAGCAAAAGAAGATGTTTTCCAATTTTTTTTGTACATTCCTCGTCTATCCAAGCTGACCAGTATCATTAGTGTATCGTTGTTGTTCAGGCGAAACTACGAAAAAAAAAATCACAACCGGAAGACGTTCACGGTTCCATGAAACGATTTGTTTCGTTCGCTCTTGTCTTGTTCAATTTGGTCGCTTCAAGCTGGTTCGTCAGGCATCTACAGCCTAGAAAGAAGACCACGGTAAAAGCATGATTATGAAACGTGTGTTTTCGTGTCCACCAATCGTGGCCGATTTTGCTATCTCGCCGACGCCGGGCAGAAGTTTGCCAGAAGGAAAACGGAGCCCAAAACCTACGCGTCGTTGTGTCCACCTTCCGGAACTTTGGAAGTCCACAAACAGCCTGTCCTACATTTATCGTACAACGGAAAGTATGGTTTGCGGAAGCATTTTCTTGTACTATCCTTATTCTATCGATCAAAAAACAACAACAAAAAACCCATTGCAATCCGAAAATATAACTACAGATTGCATTGCAAGGCTGATGCGGAAATAAGCAGTAAAAAATAGGTTTTCCAGATTTCAAACAAAAAGAGTAAATGAGTGAAATTCTGGTTGGGTTCCTTTGCTACCGCAACCGTTTTGGTACCAACACCAGCGTACATCCCATCTGCCTCTGGAAGCAGTTTTCATTCGATAGGGAAAAGGACATAGTGAGCAATCCTCTTCAGCACGATTTCATTTAGTCTTTAGTGATTTCGCGTAATAAGTATATTTAAATTTATCTTTTTTGTAGAAGTACATATATTCGAGACATTTAAGCGAAGCTATATTGAGCAGAAGTTGAGCAGAATTAAGTTTTATTAATTAAAACTGGAACAGGAACAAAGAGATGCTACTTGAAAACGAAACGAACCGTTAAGTTAATGAAATTGTTTGTTTAAAATCAATCCATTAATCTAATTCAAGCAAGGATTAAGTTTCCCCTGATAAACTTCCATTATGAGACGAGACCATAAGCACGGTTAAATTTATCAATCAGCCATTAGTTTTAGTGTGTGTGTGGGGGTTTGTGGGGGGGGGGGACGCGCATGCAAATTTAATCACTCACGCCCATACGATAACAACATCGATATGTGGGAAGAGCAAATGGGAATGGGAAAATAAAAACGTCCTATAAAAACGAACCATAATTGTTTAGAACATCGGAAGAATCCTAAAGAATCGTTAAAACTCCAATAAGAGACGACGGAAGGCGTGAAGCGTGTTGTGTGCACCACACACTCTCTACATATTGCTATGTTGCTTTCGGTGATATTTTTTTTGTTCCTGCTTTGAAGACGCCAACTTGTACGATAAACCATAAAAACGTTGATATGTGTTTATGGTGTCTTCCCTAATTGATTGTTTATTCGTCTCGAACCAATGGGAGCAGTTTTTGGATGAAAAGTCCATAAGAAGAGGGAATACTATTAATCCTCGCAATGTATACTAATGGGACACCCGCAACTTTGGAGGTCTGTTGATGAATGACTTTGTTTGGGTTGTTTGTTCAATAGCGCAGAAAGCACACAAATAAGCACATAGTTGGATCAGTTGTACCTATATCCATTTGTCTAGGAGACATACACTTCATATAATTCCACGAATTTAATTTCTACAGCAAAGAAACATACTACAAATTACTCGACGGTTAGAAAAATTAAATATGCGCGTGTGTCTTAACGATCCGTTAATCCTTCATCATACACACTACAGTATAAGTGTAATAGGTCCTTTTATTCAGGATCGCCCAGAATTTCAACTCGTCGCTGCTGAAGGAATCAAGGGTAAGCTTTTAATGGGAGATAAATTTTATAGATTTACAGCTACGACATGGAGGGTTTTAATTGTTTAAAATCTAATCTAATCCAGAATGTTCTGATATTTGCCCTGTGTAGAATGTTAGAGCCCCAAAATAGGAGATTTTTCGTCACCAGCATCAGAAGCAAAACGTCAATTGCAGCCCATCGATCGATTTTTTAGGAAAGACTTGCTCCAAATCAACTGTTATTGTAGTCAACTATTTCCGGTACATAAATTACATGACATAAAAGACGAAAACAAAACCTTCCTTTAGTAAACCCTTTGAAGTACACTACTACCAAAACAACAAAATAACTAGAGGCCAAATTCCTTCTATGAATAGCAGCTACCAAGGAAAACACTTCTAGCGAGTGGGTGTGTAGCGAACGATCTTTAGCACATTACATGGAATGTTTACTGGGCTGATGAAAAGTTAGTAAAACACCAAACAATCGACACACGGCAAGCCAAAAACGTGAGTGAGCATCACATTGGAGTGTTGCTGTTACTTATTATTATTTCTCATCCCCCCCCCAACACTGTGCCGCTCCCGTTTGCCGGCTTGTTATAGGGTAGTGTTGTGTTTTACTTTTCGGCGGCTGAATTTATTATCATCGGCGCGTAAGAGCACTTACATGCTTATGTTTAAGCTGTTTATGGTGTGCTCTCCATCATCGGCAGATGTGAGGTAATTATAGCACCCTTCTTCCCAAGTCCTGGGCCCCATCTTTTCCTTCCATTCCAAGCGCGCACACACACCGTACACGGAAGCATCATTAATTTAATACGATGAATAACAAAATATATGAATACGAAACGGACGATGTACCTCAAACAAGCATGATATATTCATGGAGCAAGATTTGTTGGAGGGTAAAGTTTTATGTTAAAATTCATTATGTTGTTCTTGTTGCATGAAGTACAGTACAGTGGAAGCTTTAACAGATAGATCTCGCGCAATCGAATATCCGCCTCACATTCAATCATAAAAAAACGAACGGCTAGTGAAACAAATTGATCGATGAACGTGAACCTGACAAAGCAAATGTTTAGGTCACACCTCATTTGAATAATATTGAAATGTAAAATTAAATCTAATCTAAACCAGTTGACTGCGTCGCGCACGGTCGCAAATACCGGAACGCTAATCCGCTAGCATCAATCGGATCAAATGTGGCTAAGCTGTGTATATTTGCTGCTGTTGCTGCTGCAGTCCAATTTTTTCATTCTTCTAAACCTGTGTTTGCTTCCATGATGCTTTTCCACGTTCTTTCAGCCGACTTCTACATTTGCAGTCTGTTTTGCCTGTATCCGGAGGCCATCAAAAAGCCCCGACACTGATCAAATTTTACGAGCAGCAACTACCACCCAACGGCGGTCAACGGCGAATTCACGGTCATTTTTTATTGTTAAATCACGATTCGCCATATTCGGCACCGGCGTGCGGTGTGTGTCTATGAAATCTATTTGTTTTTCATCCCGCTTATAGACGCTCGGACAAGGTGGGAGAAGCATATCGATCTCGTTTGTGGGTAATTTTGTTTTACGTTTCGTTCGGTTTTGGAGTTCGCTGAAAAAGCGGCCAGGCCAGCCTACCAATTCACGCATATGCTTGGGACCGCGGGCATAACATTTTAAATTCTAATCTGAGCCCCCACGTGAGATACATTTCCGGGTGACCTTCGTTGTGTGGTGCTCTTCTTTGGGGTTTACATTTGGAGAATCACTTGGATTGGAGGAGGTATGGGAAAATATTTGCAAAATTTCCGTGGGCGATTTTTCTAGTATGTGCTTTTATCTGAAGCTTAATCGTTTGAAGCTTGTACCTTTGTACAAAAAACAAACTCGGGCCACATCATACGTTTGCGTAAAGGTCGGCGTTCGAAGCTGGAGATCGTTTCGAGGTATAAATTAATAGTTAGGTGGCTAATGTAATTATTGGCAGCTGGTTCGATTAGATATATTGAAAAAATGGTATAAAGTAAAATGAGTGCTTCTATTTCGTTTCCTAACACGGCAGCTTAGCAGATTATCAATTTAATTTACTTCGATTTTGTTATTGCAAATCAATATATAAAATTCAACAATAACTACGTTGGCACTACAAGGTTGTAAGATTTTGAGCTGACATTTCTTGGTTCTTTTCCTAGATTTAGTCGCAGGTAGATAGTTTCATTTGGGTCAGGATAATGAGACAAAATTGTTCAAAAAAAAAAACGTAAAAAATTAATTTAGTAAGAGCTATAACTACACAAGTTTTGATAAATACGTGATGAAGCTTAAATTCGGATTGTGTTACACATCTTGCTATCAGAGTCCCATAAGCAACTTGGCTTGAGCTTATGTGACACTTGAAACAACGATTACAGCGACGATTCTCAAACAAAATTTCTCCAGAATGATCTAAATCACGAAGCGGTTGTGCAAACGTTTGAAATGGAAACCCGATGTTTGGGACACACAAAAAAGAAACATGAACTAGAACTTTCGTTGCAGATTCGTGCAGCTAGATTTTAGACTAGCAAGCTGTATAAACACAGACCAACATAAGCCAATTCTGGCCGTTAGAGGACAAACAGAAAAGCTGTTGTGCTAAATTTAGGGCGACAGGAGCTTCAAACTGTTGAAAAAACAGGGCAACCTTCACCAAACTTCTACCACTGACAAGCGGTAGAGTTTTAAACTGCCATCAAACGGGATGATGGATGATGATCCACACTGACACGGGAACAACCGTTCCGAAAGTATACTACACCCAACGGAGAGTGGCTTTTGGAAAATGGCCTTTTTACTCGCCAAGTACGCGACTGAAAATCGGGAAAATTCACGAGCAAGTTTATTGCTTGTACTTCTGCGCCATTGTTGACATCGGTGTTCTAAAGAGGTTACTGAAAAAAACTGAGCCCACGGTGGATAATTGTTGAAGACCCAATCAATGCTTTGATTTGCACAGAATACAAAACACCATCTAGACCGTACACCAAGTAATTGAAAACGATTAGATTTCTCTGCATTAGCTAGCATAATACGCATCACAAGTTAATTGCAAAACGAATCGTCAGGTTACTACCGATAAACTGCTGACCTTGACGAGAGTAGCGGTTAGTTACACCGATGCAAACCTATTCCCCAAAGAGTTCGTTCAACCGTTCATCCGTTTTTGTAGCGCGCGAAATGACAACCTTGCGCCGTGTTTCTTTTTGTTCCGCGATTTGCGAACCTAGACACAAACTAGGAGAATGACATCAAGCTGATGATGGTGATGAGAGAGCAGAAACAAATGTTTCAAGCAGGACCTGCGGTACAGTGCGAAGGCCCCAGGTGTCTTACACGTTTGAGGTGATCGGACAGCCGAACAGCGAGGACGTGTCTCCGCATAGCTCCGTACGGAAAAAGTGTTGTTCGGAAAAATTCGTGAATAATAGTGCTAGACCAGTGATTTCTTGTATCCGGTCCCCGATTGCGGCCTTGAACCCCCCCTCCGAGTTTTTCCGGAAAATTCGGAAAACTGGGGAGTTTTTTCGCGGCATCGTTTTTTTCGAAATTATAAGGTCAGTTCGCAACCGATCGGGTCGGTTCTGGCCTCAAAAGAAGCGCGCCGTCGTGGCGCATCTTTTGACGTGTCGCGATCATAGGATTTGATGGAGTACCGGAAGTTGTGTGTGTGCAAAATTTCATAATTGTGCAGTGAATAACGCAGTTGACTTAAGAGCTACGCGGTAGCTGTCATAGAATGAAATGTGCGCGTTGTGAAAACCTTTAAAGCAGTGAAAATTTTGTGACGGTCGAGTGAAAACTCGCGGAGATATAAAGGAGTGAATTTTCAGTACAAAAAGGACGCCGATTTCGATCGCCTCAAAATGGCGGCGCGCGTGTGAAACAGTTGTGGCAGTTTCGACCGTTGAATTCAAAAATCTTCCGGACGGAACACCCCGTTGCGGAGCACCCGGTGATAATCTGGCTGTGTCCGCCCTGGCTTCTCGGAGCACCCGCCAAGTTCCCGGTGGGCCGTTCTAGCATTCCCGGAGGCCATTTCCCCGATTCGGGCGTGCGATACCTCTATCGACGCGTCTCGAGGAAGGGAAAACGGGGAAATTCATATCGCCCCCCTACCAAGCAACACCCCCCCTCCCAGATCCGGAAAACTCGGTTGGAGATCGGTTTTTCGCGATTTTCCCGGGGTAGGAGCGGTCTGACGTCGTCGGGGTGTTCGGACGGATTGTTCGCCGCGAATTATCATAGCTAGTCCCCCCCTCAGCACCCCGAATTTTCCATCAATCAGGGCACACCAGCCGGAAAACCCATTTTGGGAGTACCAACTTTTCCGGCCAAACACCATCGTGTGACCCATCATTCGACGCGTCTCATCGAGAGGAGTGGGGAAAACATCATCACATCCCCCTATCACCCACCAACCCCCTCCCAGAGCCGAAAAA